>ML780636.1:834413-854897 GCA_009831015.1 Picea engelmannii | reverse complement strand
ACCAAACATTAAGTTGTCAATTTTTTATATTTTGGCTACTCCTTTCAATTATGATATGTTTATTTACAGTGACCTAAATCTTTATAATAAGGTTAACATATTTATAATAAGGTGATCATATGTGTAGAGGATCAACATCATGATGACATATATAACATATTTATAATAAGGTCATATGTGTACAAATGTTTTCTTTATATAATAATGACATATACACCTAACATAAGTTTAGGGTTAGTGTTTATTTATCTTATTAGTCCCTGCTAAAGCAGGGAATATAACAATCAATTACTATCATTTCATCGATTAGGGTTGAGTTTCAAGAGAAATTCCATATCTTTATCAATGAAAAGAGAGAGAGATTATAGCTACAATTGAAGGGAAAAGATATGTGAATTCCATAAACCTAGAATATTATGGAATCCAAATACCCTTTTCCATAGAATATACCAACTAGATCCAAAAATCAAAGACATGAAATATGGTACACACATATTATATTATCAAGGAAAAAACAAGCTAAATGCAATTTGGACATTTGAAAAAAAAATTACAAGTTAAATGAGTACATCAATAAAAAATAACATACTAACCTTGCAAGTTCAAAATCCAAGCTATGTAGATCGAGAATTGGATTTTTTCAACCGGTGGGTGACGGAAAAAATAAACAGCCCAAACAAAAGCCAAGAACAGTGTCGCAACTATGGCAATTGTGTCGCAAAGTCTCTTAAAGTCACGTATATATAGATAAAATAGTCAACTAGCTGTTATCACCGACCAATGAGATAGGTAAAATTTTCGTCGCTATTGCCACGAAAGATCGTCGCTATAGCGACGAACATCCTGACTTGGTTAAATTAATATTTTCATCGATATTGCGACGAACATCCGTGGAAATATCCACGAAAATCCCCCCCTCTTTAAAAAAATGATGAAACTAGTGGAAGTGTGGAAAATTTTCGTGGAATAATCCGCCCATATGTAGTAGTGACAGGGAGAAATGAATAAGATCAAGACTCCTACCTTTTACGGTGAGCACAATAAGGATGAATATGTGGAGTCCTGGTTGCTAGGTATGAGGAAGCACTTGTAGCTACATAATTACTCTACATAGGTAGAAGGGAGAATTTCCATCTATCAACTAAAGGGAAAATCATCGATGTGGTGGGATAAGTTCGTGCAAGTGCAACACATTAATGAAAATAAGGTTACTTGGAGGGAATTCAAGAGGTATTTTCAAAAGTAATACTTAACTAAGCGATACCATGACAATAAAATGAGGAGTTATTTCAACTAGAAGCTTGGAAGTATGACAATAGATGATCATGCAAGAAGATTCTTAGAACTACTGAAATATGTCGCATTCATTAAGGATGAGAAAGTTAAAATTCATAGGTACCTGAGTGGGCTACCCTCATTTATCAGTGACAAGATACAATATGATGAAGCTAAGACAATGGAGGAAACCATAAGGTGCACTAAATGTCTTTATGATTAGAGAAAGGGAAGACCGACTTTTCAAAAGGCTTGGGAAGAAAAGATAAAAAGAAAGGTGGATCAAAGGAATAAGGGGACTAAACCACCATTTTTCAAAAATATTACGCAAGGACGGTCAACTCCTAAGGATCCCAAAATGATGGATACAATGGGGAAAATACCAAGGAAACAACATATTCAATGTTGGGGTTGTGGTGGAGATCATATGTACAGATATTGTCCTCAAAGAGGTGAGAAAGCGAGGACTGCGCAAAGTGTACAACAACCTACGATAGTTGAAGACATGAGAATAAATGTACCTAGGATTTATGCAGCCCTGGATAACAAGCAAGCTAAGTTTTAGTCACACATGATTGAAGTGGAAGGTAAGATTAATGACCAACCCATTGCTATTTTAATTGATTTAGGAGATAGTCATAGTTATCTAGATCCTAAGATGGTGGAAAGATTCCAATTGCCAAGAAACAAGCTTGGAAAATCTTGGTTGGTGCAGTTAGATATAGGGGGAAAAAGGAAAATTAATGAGATGGTTAAGCCATGTCCAATGGAAATGAATGGAATATGCACAAAATCCGATTTTACTATCATACCTTTGGGCTTGTATGATTACCTCATTGGTATGGATTGGTTAGATCAACATCATGTTGTTCTGGACTGTTACAATAAGATATTTTATTGCTTGGATGAGGAAGGAAACTTAAGATCAGTTCAAGGCATTCCAAGAGCTGTAACTATCAGAGAAGTTTCAACCTTTCAATTAAACAAAATCGACACGAAAGGATGTCAAGTATTTGCAGCGCACATGGAGGAGGCACCTGAGGATAAAGTGCCAAATGTTGAATACTGTGTTAGCACTCTGTAAATTTTGTTTGGCTGAATAGACAAACAAAATAGGTTATTGTTTCAACCTACTTTAGAGCTGGGCACTAGCCTTATCAACTCAAAGAGGGATCTCTCATGTCACTGGGTATTTCTTGGATAATCAGTGGCTAGATTTGGTTTGTTTTGGGGGTTTTTAATAAAGTTGTTGGCAAGGAAGGGGAGGAACACTTAGGGATATGGAGTCAAAATTCTAAAAGTGAATGAAAACAATGACCATCCGATAGAACTCTCCAGAGGATAAAGGCTAAATAAAGCGACGAATCTGATTTATAAATTGAATTTAAGCAGAGTGTAGGAAGAAGGGGAAAACAAATAACTGTATCAGAGAATTACTAAAATGAATTCTGAATTTGTTAATAAGAAATACACACAGTTTAAATTGCTAAGCCAAGAGCATCATACAATGAATTATGGGCCTTTAACTCTCCAATTTAAACAGAAGAAAATGAAAATGGAATAAAAGATCACAGGAAATACATACAATGAAGGAAGACAAAGCTCATATCACCACCATTAGAATCTTTTCATAGAGACTTAAAAAATCTTCTGCATATATATTCAATTCAGATTCAGAAAGTTACAATAGAGTTCGAAACAACCAAAAATGTGCTCTTGCACTTCTGCCAACATTAATTCATTCAAATGCCCCAGTATTTATACAATTCGATTACAATGGATAAAACTGAAACATTTCAGCTTCTAAAACTGATTATAATAATTTCAACTGACAGTATCGATATATGAACCGATTTACAATGATTAAACAAAAAGACGTTTCAAAACTAGGGACGAATTCCTCTAACTGCTCATCTTCCTTTACAACACCTGACTTGTCCTGATCTTCTGTTGAACGTGCTGGTTTGGTGACACCTAGAGGTCACTGACTGGTTCCGGGAAAACTGCATTTCATCTTTCCCAACCGTGCGATTTCCTTCCACTGTGAGTCAGAAGGAATATCATAATCCATCATCTCCTTTACCAAAATCTCCAGGTCAATGTACACGATGTAGAACATAGTCAGTAGCCCAATCTTCATTGTTTTAAATTGATTCAAAATTTCAAAGTCTGCAACCAAATACTCTACCAGACTTGGGCCTTTCAGACTCTCCTCCATAGCTTCAAATTTCGAATGATCCATTCTACACTGAATGAGGAGAGAATTTTAGTCTTCTTGATTGTACAATTTACCTTTGCCATCCCAAAATGGTGGGAGGCCCTTGATAAACAATTGTTCAAACGTATCCTTAAACTCTTGTATATTGTGCTCCATTTACATAGCTTTGTTTTGAACCGATTTGAGAAAGTTGTGCTTGGTGATGATCCTCCTGGCCCAGATGATCAACGCAATTCTGTCTTTTACCCCAATAGTGTGAAGATTAGTAGTGGGCACAAAATTCAACAAATCAATAGTGTTCTAAGCCCATTATGAGGGTTTCTTGGCTAATATTTCATTAACAACAGTACATCTTCTTCGGGCCATGGAAACCACGTTGTCTTTGTCATTTATAAAGTTCAGATAAACCCTAAACTTAGCATCCTCTACAACAATAGCATCCCAGATCACATGTTTAGCTCCCTACAATAGTGTTTTGCCTTTTAACCTCATTTTCATCTTGTTTACTCTCTCTTGCAGATCTTGATTCTCTCCTTGAAGTTGAGCCATTTTCGCATCTTTTACTTTCATCTCTTGTTTCAGATTTTCTATGAACTCTTTGAGGCGCTTGATCTCCCCTATCTTTAAGCTTACTTGGGACATAGCCTGAACCAACCCATCAGTGCTTGATCCAACCTCTATGTTATCAGGTACAATGACAACCATATATGATGTTTCTACTTGTGCTTGTGACCAATTCTCTTTCTCTTTTTCTAGCTGCAACATTTTAGCTTTGTAATTTAGTGACTCTTGTCTGAATGTTTCCTTTTCCTGCTCTAGAGAAGTTATCTCTGTTGTCTGTGGATGTTTTGTAGAGGACATCTTCATCTTCTTCTTTAGTATTTGGATCATCTTATCTTTCTCATCTAAAGAATCCTTTACCCCTTGAGGGCCTTCAGATTCCAATCTTTTGACCCGTGTCTTCCAGGCTTTGCTGGATGACTTTTCTTGTTTCAATTTCCCATCTAATTTGAGTGTATGTTGTCAATCTTGAAACATTCAGACTCAAACTTAGGTAATCTAAATATAGCATGTCACTGGCATTCCTGTGAAACTTTACTTTGTCTGGGGCACCAATATTCTCATAATGCATTTTGATTTTAGACACTTTATCATCATATGTTATTGCTATATTAAACATCTTTCTTTCCACATCCCTGACTGAGAATAGGGAAGTCTTATGCTGGGAGATATTCTCTACTTTTAGAAACAAGTCTCTTATTTCACTATTGGCCATACTTCCCTTCACAACATACCGGTTCATTAAGTCCTCTTTTGATTGATAGACTACCCCAGGTGTCTTGCTAAATATATGTTTCTTGCTGCTGAAAACCCCTGAGTTGCTTTCACTTTGTGGCCTGCTTCCTATAACTGCCTCTTCATTCTTGGTTGCACCTTCCACCATATCCATGCTCGTTTACTCTTTAGTTTCTTCTTCTTCCAGTTCCACCACTTGAGAGGATGGTGTAATTTTCATTTTCTTGAGAATATTTTGTTGATTACTAGCACCCAGTGCCTCTGAACTGCTCCTCTTATTATAAACACTCGTCTTTGGAGATTTGAAAACCACCCTAGGGGAAGGTTTTTGTGCCTAGTTCTACTGAGGGGCTGACTCTATTTGTTTTGTCTGATCATGTTTCAAACTGACCTCCATATCTGCACATGTTTCCAGATTAGCCAGCTTATCAAATCCTTCAACATGCTCATGCTCATAGGGGCCCTGTTTGCTCATCAATATTCTCTTTGATATAATCTGATGCAAATCATATTTCCTCCCTTGTAACTGTGTAAACCCGAATTCACTGAGTTTGGATTGGATCTGAGGTAGATAGGACCTATTCTTTACCACAAAGGGTCCTACCATGAAAGGAAATTTTAAGTTATATGCCTTGTGCACTTTCAGAAAATTCTATGTCTCTGAAATGATCCTTTGTCTGATGAACTCCAAGGAAAATATTCTGGGAGTAAAAAAGACTGGTAAAAGGTAAGGTCCTTCTTGATAGACATATACCCAAATTACAGTAGATTGTATGAACAACATCCAATCTCCTACCCTGCTCTCTGTATTTGGTTGTAAAAATATTTTCATTTCTTCCAGAACCCTTGGCAAGTCTGTGTTGAAGATAATATTGTGCACCTTGGACATGATCTTATTGATGAAAATAAGCATGATGATTCATTTACATTCAGTCGAGATGAATGAAGTTTCATGGAATTCGGTCTTGTTCGATTCCAAGAACATTCTCAGCAAGTGCGTGTAGTATCTAAAGTGTCTCAATGAATTGAAATTTACTAGTTGTTGATGCATATTATCAACGATGAACCGATCGAAACTGATACAAACCAACTGACTAGACTCTGACATAAAAAAGGTCAACAGGAAACCCAACATGATTTCTACTACAAATTTCTCGTTATCCAACCCCGAAATTTGACTAAGCAAGGAACAAGCCCACTGGACCTCAATAATCATAACGTTTACATTGATAGGTAATGACAGACTTTCATAATGGTGTTCAATTTTGACAATGGTTTGCAGAAACAAGGTTTTTACTTCCGAGGGGCATTCTCTGTAGACTCTGATAATTTTCTCTTCCTCGAAGGGTTCTGACACTGTGGGGAAGACTCTGGTATACTAAGGGTGTGTCGAAGTGACAAACTATCTATTTCACATAAAACCTTTGACCCTAACTTATTCCAAATGACCTTTGCTTCCTATGAATACTGCTCTGCACACCAGCTTATGAACTCAGGGAAAGGGAAAACTACTTCTACGACGTAAGGGGTAATGAAGGCTTGGGCGGCTTCGAGGAAGGGTATCCATTTTCCAGCATTGTCTAACAAATTCGATCTGGACACGGAAATGGGTGAGACTGTGATTTTTGTGTCAAAACGATCCGAGTCCCTGTCAATTAGGGCTTCTTCTCTAGAGGTGAGGTCTTGCTCAATTACGGATAAAATGATAGGGTTAGTGGCCATGACGAAAAATACATGTTAAGAGGCGAAGAAAACATGAATCTAACCCAATTTTGAGCTTGATTTTTGAATGGATGATTTGCGCCAATTTTCAAACATTTGAATGATTCGAAATATCATAAAATATTGTTGGGGCCCTCCTTTTATATGCGCCTATCGATATCAGGGATTTGAGAAAATGGTTTTGAGTAGACCGCTTTTCGCCCCAATGTGCCTCTGGGGGTGCCATGCATCCAAGAAATGAAACCATGGTATTTTCCCTGGCCCGCCTTCAAAATATTATCCTTCGCACTACTTCAATGCCCGATATGTGTCTCGGTCATCGATCTGGGCCGCTCCAAGATCTATGGTCCGTCGTGCCTCAATAACTTTCGATATCAAGGGTTGGAAAGAATGGTTTTAGGTAGACCACTTTTCGCCTCGATGTACCTCTAGATGTGCCACACATCCACGAAATGAAACTGTAGTATTTTCCTCGACCTGCCCTCACATAATTAAACCTCGTGCTATTTCGCCGCCTGATATGGGTTTTGGTCGTTGATGTGGGCTTCTTCAAAATCTATGGTCTGTCAGGTCCTACCTTTCACGCCTCCTTTATATTTGTTCACATGTCACCATATGCGACCTTATCCTCCAAACTATCACATCTCCATAGCGATGTATCTCTTTGTTAAATTTCCGAGACTTCTATCCTATCTGAAAATTGTTATGGTGATAACATACTGCACAATAATAAAATAATTTGGATATATCTTTAAAGAGATACTGGGGTTGCCACCGAAAAGAGATATTGATTTCTCTATAATTCTGATGTGGGGAGAAATTCCTATATTCAAGACTCCTTATAGGATGAGTACGTTGAAGTTGAAGGAATTACAAATGCAACTTGAAGAGATTATGAAGAAGGGGTATATACACCCATGTGTGTCACCTTGGGGTGCCCCAATATTGTTTGTGAAGAAGAAGGATGGTACGCTAAGAATTTGCATCGACTTCAGGAATTTGAAAAAAGTAACAGTAAAGAACAAATATCCTTTTCTAAGGATAGATGACCCCTTTGATCAGCTTAGGGGAATGCACATATTTTCAAATATTGATCTCATATATGGATATCACCAAGTGTGAATTAAATAATAAGACATCAAAAAGACTTCCTTTAGAACTAATTATAGACATTACGAGTTCACAACGGTTCCTTTAAGGTTTTCAAATGCACCAATTGTCTTCATGCGTTTGATGAATGGAGTTTTCAGAAATTACTTAGATAAGTTTTTCATTGTATTTCTTGATGGCATAATTATTAACTCAAAGTCCGAAGAAGAGTGTGAGAAACACTTGACAATGGTGCTACAAGTATTAAGAGAGCATCAACTATATGCAAAGTTGAGCTAGTGATCATTTTACCAGTGACATATTTATTATATGGGTCATATCATTTCCAAGGAAGGAATAGTTGTGGAAGTAGAAAAGATAAATGCCATTGAAGAATGGCCAACACCAATAAATGTCGCAGAGGTGAGATCCTTCATGGGACTGATAGGTTATTATAGATGGTTTATTGAAGGCTTCTCAAAAATTGTGTACCCAATTACATCCTTGCAAAAGAAAGGTGTGTGATTTGAGTGGATTTCTTATTGTGTATTAGCACTTAAAGAGTTTATTGACTAGTGCACCAATACTAAGGATTGTTGATCCAGATGAATACTTCATTTTTTGCACGGATGTATGAAAGGAAGTGATTGGTAGAGTCCTTAATCAGAATGGGTATGCGTTATGTTGTGAATAAAAAAAGCTAAAAGAACATGAACGACTCTATGTTACTCATGACTTAGAATTGGTAGTTATAGTGCATGCCTTGAAGATGTGGATGCACTATCTCATGGGTAAAATATTTGAGCTTAGAATAGACCATAGTGATCTGAAATATCTATTTCGAAAACCAAGTTTAAATGCCAGACAAAGGAGGTGGTTAGAATTCCTTAGTGAGTATGACTTTGACATAAATCATATCATAGGAAAAGAGAACAAGGTGGTTGACGCACCCAACAGAAGGGTGCACGAAATGCATGTTACATCCATTAGCATGTAAAAATCAGATTTGAGAGAAAGAATTTTAGAGGTTTCCAAGTCAAATAAACACTATGTGGACATAAAGACAAATTTATAGCAAGGTATTCCGTAAAAAAAATTGGAAGGTTATGAGCTAAAAGAGGATGGAATCCTCATGTATAGGCGCAAAGTTTATGTGCCAAATGCTTAGGAGTTGAAAATATATTGTTTTCAGAGATGCATAAAGTTCCTTATGTAGGACATCCAGGCTACCAGAAGGTCAATAACAACAATCAAAAAGAAATACTATTGGCCATGCATGACAAACGAGTTTGTTGATTTTATTGCTAGATGCCTTGAATGTCAAAAGTCAAGGCTGAGCACAGACATCCAGCTGGTTTGCTACAACCTTTTCCCATCCATGAGTGGAAGTGGGAAGTTATAACCATGGATTTCAATACTAAGCTAGCAAGGATTGCTAAGCAACATGATTCTATTATGGTAGTGGTGGAAAAGTTTACTAAAGATTCCCATTTTATTCCAGTCAAGTCAGCACACAAGGCAGTCAACATTGTTGAAATATACATGTAAGAAATTACTAAGATGCATGGTGTACCTAAGACAATTATGTCTGACAGAGATCCCAATTTCACATCAAAATTTTGGAAATGGTTATTCCAAGGATTTGGTACAAATCTTAAATTTAGCACAACATATCACCCTAAGTCAAATGGACAAATAGAGAGGGTAAATCAAGTGATTGAAAATGTTCTCTAGATGTATGTGATAGATAAACCATCAAAATGGGAAGACTACCTTCACTTGGTAGAGTTTTCTTACAACAATGGGTATCAACCATCTTTAAATATGAGCTCATTTGAGGCACTTAATGGTAGGAAGTGCAACGCACCAATGAGTTGGGAAAACCCAACAGACAGAGTCGTGGTTGGGACAAATCTTCTCTGGGAAATGGAAGATCAGGTGGTGAAGACAAGGAAGAATTTAAAGGCTGCCCAATATAGGATGAAAAGATACACAGATAAAGGAAAAACTCACAAGGAATTTAAAGTGGTTGACCATGTGTTCTTGAAAGTAAAAGTAAGATGTAGTTTCCTAAAGTTCAGAAATTGTTCTAAGTTGGAAACACACTACTATGGGACATTTGAAATCCTAGAGAGGATTGTTCATGTCGCATATATGCTTGCATCCTTGTGTATTCATAATGTTTTCCATGTATCATTGCTTAAAAACTAGGATTTTCGAGTGTGACCGACTTCTCCTTCTGCCTGCATGCTTGATTTACTTAAAAACTTGCATTTCTTGCATTGCTTAAAAACTAGGTGATTCAGGTGGATCCAGAAGGTGATTTTAGAGTGTGACTAGTTTTCATATTGGATTGAAAAATCAAATAGCTCTGTAATCGATTCATGGAGCTAGTAAAGGTCCAATGGACCCAGTATGATCCTAAGGATGCAACTTGGGAGCACGAGGATGCTATGTGGGCGGAGTATCCGCGCATTTTTTAATAATTTTGAAATTTTGTATGTACATGTGTATATAATGCAATAAGGACAATGCATAAATAATGGGGAGGTAAACGTAATGTCCCTAATCCAAACCCCATTTTTTATTGTACATATAGGTTGGTGAGTCATTGGTACCATTTGTAAATGTAATGTACATATAGGCTGGTGAGACGTTGGCACCAAGTTTTGGTTTTGCACGCACCTTAGTAGTGCGTGAGGATTGTTATCAAAGAAAGGGTGCACACATTTCACAGTGTTGCACACACCTAGGTAAGTGCACGTTGTTTTCACATCAAAGGTGCACACATTTTACAGTGTTGCACGCACTTGATTAAGTGCATGAGGATTACCTTGAAGTGTCCATCGAACCGATACATACATACACACACACACACACACACACACACACACACACACACACACACACATATATATATATATATATGGTGGGATGTTTAAACTCTTTGTTATGCCTCATTGTTATTTCCTCTCGAAAGCCTATTGATATGGGGGATTAGTGTGGTTTCCATTTTTTGGCAGACACCCCCCCCCATACCTATGACTTCAATTTTATGTATTATCTGAATAGAAAACTATAGTCTCTTTTTTTACTTTAAAAAAAATTGAAATTGTGATAACTCTCTTGAAGAGGTGCAATATTACAACTAGTTCTCAGGTATCGATTTCAATTGACATTTGAAATAAAATCATGTTGTCAAGAAGAGAATCATTAGTGGTGAAATTATTATTAGGTATTGATAAAAAATGTAAAAATGTTGACCTCTATGATTGGGATACATAGAAAACATCGTTCTCAACATTTTAGTGGTTTGGGATGTTCTTTATGGCTATGATTTTATTTTGTTGCATCCCCTATTATACTTGGAATAAACTTGAGAAAATACAAAACTGATTAAAAACTAAATGCAATAGTCCTTATACTATTCTCCTAATTGAAGTTGGATGTACTTCTATGGAGTCTATATCTGATTAGGTACTAATAGTGTAAGAATAGATTGCTCAAGTTGGATAAAGAGAGGTTCCTTGTTATTGATTCTAATATGTGTAGTATCCACCACAAGTTAGATAGGTTGGGATAGAGATTACAAGGCTTGACTTAACTATAAAAGCATAAAATAAGATGATAAAATTAATAATAATGAGAATATTAAATCTTGCAACCTATGAATCTTAAATATAAGACTTCAAATGAATATCAAATGATTAACAAGAGGAAGTTGAAATATTACAATGATTATGTGAATCCTAATTTCAATGATCAAAACCATTTTTCCAACATTATGAGATTAAAGAACAAAATTAATATTGTCAAAATCGGGAACAATGTTGATGACCTCCATTATGAAACTAGTCATTTGACTAACCAAAATATACTTTGGTATTAGAAAATATGTAAAATTTATGATACAAAGGATATTGAGGATGAAAATCATTTCATTTTATATTGACCTACCACCGATAATGTAAGACATAACTTAACATAGTTTTATAATTCATCTACTCTTCAATTTCTCCTCACTTACAAAAATCTCAATGACCTTGGTCCTTTCATTTCCACAATGTTCAAGTATAGAAATGTCATTTTATAGGATATTTAGTCTAATTCTCTTTATTTTAACAATAGACCTCATTGATCATAGTGTAACGTCCCCATCGTTACGACTACATGCAACGCAACAAGAAGTGATTTTTTTTTTTAAAGAAGGATGACAACAATGACCACAGTTGAACAATGCAACTTGACGATGAACACCACACACGGAGATCATGCAATAGACAACAATGACTCAACACACTAGCACATCAGGCAATTGGATGAAACATGTGATAATCCAAGACAGATATAAACGACTACCCGCCCGACACAAGAAAGAAAACGCCTACAAGCTAAAGGACAACATCGACCAACATGACACAACGGATTGACGACCAGTAGCTGAAAACCTCTACGACGCTTCAAACCTAATGCGTTAAGGCATTAAAAACCAAGTGCCAACATCAATTACTATGAACAACGCCCACATCGGGAAGCACCAAATCCAACTAGGTTATCATTCACATCTGTCCCTCAAGCGCGCAATGATTCATCATCAGGAATCATGCCATCACAAGGTGATGGGCATGACAGTCACCAAGGTGCAACCTAACACATCGAGACCAATAACCCAAGAAAATTTCAACGCGCTAGGAGACCACATCAACTGTCAAAACTCATGACGACTAACCCAAGCACCCAAACACCACGTCAAATAGACGCAAGGGAGCCTGATGACTATGACATCCATACAACATATTAAAAACAATTACTACCAAACGATTAGCTCATTGTAACTATTTCTAATTACAATATCAGATAAGTACTTTCCTAAGGAAGAATTCACTAACTTTTAAACTGAAACAATTCTGAACCATGTCTTTTAAAATAATATAAAACAAGTCTTCTTAAACTAAAATTGTTATCTTTTAAACTAAAACCAAATAACGTTGTCCCTTAGACAAAATGATTCGCTATCTATGGAATATAATCGTGTTCCTTTGACTGAAACCAATATAATAAAATCACTACTTATACCATCCTGTCTATATAATAAATGTGATAAATTCGTCATCTATCTCTATCCTTTAAACTGAACCAATGTAATAATTTCACTACTTAACCGGAACAAATATAATGAATTGTTGTGATCATATATCACTATCATCCACCTATACAATCACTGTCATCATATATTGTAGTCTATAATTTGTTTATTAAAATTTACTGACAACAAATAAACTAGCTATCTTCATATATATCGCTATCTATTATATGTATGATAATGTTGTGTGAAGCCAAATAATGGTAAGAATGATATTATATTGTGGTTATAATGCTGTGTAAGGCATGATAATGTTGTCTAGTAATAATGATATAGTTGTCTAGCAATTATTAATTGGTGTGTAATCATCAATGTATATTTCAATGTGTAACTAATAATAATAAACATCGTTGTGAAATAATCAAGGATGATATCGTTGTAACCCAACATAAATAATAATGATATATATACAAAAATGCAGTTGTATATGATAACGCAGCTATATATACAAAAACACAACTATATAATGATATATAAATAATAATTAATAATAAAAGAAAAATGCAACTATATATCATTTTTTTGTGCGTTAAAGAATGCAGATACTTTACCCAGGGCGCAGACATATCCAAAACGCAGATAGGAAAATTTTCATTAACAATCCATTAAAAACACATGCAAAATTTCGCTGTCAACAATGCATAAATATTAGTAAAACATATCATAAATTTGTTGTCTATTTGTTGCAATCATGTCATGATTTCATTGTCAAATTGCTATAAATACATCAGAAATTCGTTGTCATCAAGATTCAATTCGCAGAGTCAAATAACGGTATTGTTGGCTCAATTATGAACAAAATCGCAAAGCAATTCAGTTAAGTTTTTGTGTAACTTCATGAAAATAAATTCGTTGTTGCTAACAACACAATGTAATTGTTGTCCTTTAAAAATATATTTTTACTGTCCTTTTAAATACACATCGTTGCCTTCTGACATTTAATTAAATCGTTGTCTATCAATCATTAACATCATTGTATATCAAAATAAAAAGGGGGTTGTTTATCATAATTTAAAATTGCAATCACATTTTAAAATCGCTACCTTAAATGAACCATAGCCACATAAAATTGTTGTCATAACTATGTACGAATAGCAAAGGTAAAATCACCAGAAATCTTGGTGAAAATCTATGCAATGTGTCACGAATTTTTGGTGTGAAGGGTTGTGCCAAGTGCCACGAAAATAAAGGTGGGTAAGTTGGGTAAGATATGAGTTCAATAAGGGGATTCAAACACAAGCAAAATTCTACAAACTGTTCAGGGTAAAATGAAATTGAGAAAAAAAAATGACTTGGTGAAAATGAATGTTCAAAGATTAATCCTTCAAGATGAATCACCCATTGCAGAGTTTAAACATTCCTCAAGGTTGGACAACTTCAAACGTAGAGAATTTCCATTAAAAAAGGACGTTGTTAGTTATCATTAAAAATACGCAAAGCAATTTCGCCATCGAAATGTAATAAATTGCAAAGGAAAAATTTGTGGTTGAATGCTTGCAATGAGCCACAAATTTTGTAGTGTTTATGTATCCAAATCACAGAGTAAATGATTGAGTTGTTGTGAAATTATAAATACAATTTGTTGTGTGTAAGATGCCAAGAAGAGTGGGTTGAATGTTGGGTAAACATGAGTGAAAACGCAGAGACTAACAAAACACAATGATCACACATCGAGATCATTTAGAATGCAGAGGTGATATAACATGCAAAGCCCAATGCAAACATAGAGGAAATCAATCTCAAGAAAGTGCAAAACCAATCATTCAGCCATGAATCAATCAACGCAGAGATAGTAAGGGTATATGGCTGGGAAAAATTATCCATCGCTCATCATCCATGCACAAAAAAGCAGGGCATTAGAATCTATAGGTCTATTAACACCGAAGTGATGACCATTGATTCGAATCCTGGCTGACTGCTCAGGCATGGAATGATGATCTAGGGATAAGGATGGAAGATAAAGCACAATATATTAATAATGATCAATAAAACAAAACAGAACAGTCATAGCAATCATGGATCAGGTTGCCAAGGAAATCAAATCAAAAGAAGTGAGCGCAAATCTATGATGTCTTTAAGTCCTTGATTAAAAACGTTGAGTAAAACATATTTCTTTACAAAATAGAAGTACAGTAATGAAAGCGCAAGAAAAATAATAATCTACCATTCAAATAAAATCATGCGTACCATATCCCAAGGTGACAGCTCTGATTCGTTGTCCCACGCACGCTCCGTCTAGCTCCCACTTGCCGACCGATGTGACTTCACTGGTACCTCCCAGCCAATGCTAGGGGTACTCTTCTTCCCCCTGATCCCCCTGAGCTACAAAGGGGCCACACACACTGACCAAAGAACAACTAGCAACCAACTCGCCTCGCAAGGTCGAGCTACAAGATAAGTCAGTCAAGTCAAAAATTTTGCAGCGTAACGTTACACATAAAAGATCAGATCCATACTCCTCCTCCTCCATCCTTTTTATAGAGTTTCTAAGTGATTTATTTCCCAAATTCCCATTTAATTAATTTTTCATTAATTTAATTCAGAAAAACATCACCCGTACACATGTCACTCATCCCAATAGTTGCACCAGAAATTAATTTCATTAATTATTTAATTACTCCTATTTCCCTCACCCACCAAAAAACATTCCTAAAAACGCTCCTTGGTGTCCCAATATTCCCTTACATGTTTTAAATGACTTACGTCGTTACTAATTCCTAGTTGAGTTCTTAATTAGTAAGCTCTTAAAGGCAAGATTCCTTACTAAGTTAGACATTCATCTTTTTCCTTACACTTCCCTTTTTCTTTATGTTTCCCATTTTCCCCTTAGTTTCCTATTTCTTTTAAGTTTCCCTCTTTTCCCTTTTTAACTAAAACTCAAATTAGCAAGTGTAGAAAAACCACCTTTTTACCCCTTTTTCTTTTTAATTAATAAAATTTAATTAGCCTATGTAGAAAAAAAAAACAATCATTTCTTCTTTTTTTAAATTTTAATCCCCCAAAATAATTTGATTTTAATAAATTAATTGAATTTCTTACCCCCTTCTCGTCACATGTTTAATTATGATTATTATTTTTGACCACAAGTGTCACTTAGACCTAGATTTTAATTTCACTAAGTTGGGCGACATTTTATTGGGGAAAATTTTTAAATCCTACTTCTCACATCATTCGTTCTAAGGTCGTCTAGGTTTATTCACTTACTAGTTAAAAATGTGACGTGCCCTTCAGGATGCACTAGGTGCTCCAAGGGTTCCACTCGCCTCATTCCATTTTCCTTGTGCGATGTGCCCTTTAGGATGCACTACGTGCTCCAAGGGTGCCACTCGTCTCTTTCCATTTTTCTTGCGTGGCATGCCCTTCAGGATGCACTACGTACTCCAAGGGTGCCACTCGCCTCTTGACTAACTTGGTAGACATAAAAAAACCTTGGAGTAAATAATTCGCTAGGTGATCTTGTGGGAGAATAAGGGCCTCTAAGGAATAAGGCCCCTGTCTTATTGCGTGCCCCTTAGAATCATCGTGAGTGACTGTCGCAGTCTACCCTCACGACATCGTGGGTCTTCTAGAACTAGTTAATTGTTAACCTATAGTTCGAGCCACAATGGGAGTGCTAGTAGGTTGTGGCATGTATTATGTCCACACCTCTCCCTCAAAGTCTTTAGTTGTTGTGCTTGAGCCCTCTATTCCACATGTGAGTCTGGTCGGCAAGCTATCGTCAGCCTGCATCATCAAAGAATCATGTAAGCAATAATAATCAATCATCATAACATTTAATCAGATGTGCATATGTCATATCAACAAAAATAAAAACCCAATAGTCCACTCCCTGACTCGATCCAGAGTCCAAGGTGTTTCATCGATGCCTATGCATCCTCGAGGTCCAAAGTTGTACACACTCAGGAGAACCCAGTCAATAGCACCTGTCTATGTAAACACAAAAAATAGCATATCCATAATGCCTCATAATCATAATCAAACGACCAATAGTATAATAATCTGGATCACTTGCAAACAAGTGTCCTCAAAGAATAAGTTCGCTCAGTGTGCACAAGAGTGTAAGTTTTAAACCTGTGAAGTAAAGCAATGTATATAGATTCTTAAGCAAAACAAAATTTAATCAATGGCTCATACACATAGTACACAGAGATTTTATACCGGAAACCCTCAATCGGGGAAACCTTTCTTATATTCATTATATCGAATTTCACCATTCACCATACAATATATATACAATGTTTTTAGGTATTCCATAGATACCAAAACCCTAATCCCTTAATCCGGGATTAATTTACAAAACCGCTAAAAATAGCAAAATCAGCCCAAAAAAAAAAATTGGGGCGTTGCCTCGGGCTACTGCACGTAACCAGGGGGGGCATACCTGCCCCCCCCCCTAGGACCCCCCTAGGAAAATTCCCAGCGCACACGACGCAAAGAAAACTACTAGAGGGATCGTCAGATGCAATTTCCATATCTGACGCGCCCACACACACACATGCAAAGAATATAACACATACCCTATATTCTCCCACTTGTTGTTGTCTTTGCATCCAGGGGATTATATATTCAACAATCTAGGGAAAAAATGCCCATTGTTACTCTACACCAGGAGAACTTTTCTGTGCTCACAGACTTTGTCAATGAATCTGCAACATTCTTCAAAGTGTCAACCTTTTCCAGCAACACCTTTTTTTCCTCAACCATGTCTCTCACAAAGTGATACTGAACATCAATATGCTTTGTCTTCTAATGATAAGTTGGGTTCTTTGATAAGCCCTAATATTGGCTCATTACCCCTTAATTGGGGCATATTATATTAGTAATGTTATTTTATTTATGTCAGCTTTAGGCCATTAGTTGTAATTAACCTCCTAGTCTCCTATATATACCAAGGAGACATTTTCATTTTGAATCATCTTGTACTTGAAAATTTAAGTGGGGTAAAAGGAGGTTGCCCCCTCAAAGAGGTTTATTATATAAAATTATCTCTTTTTCAAGGCGTTGAGTACTTTTTCAGAGGTTTTTCTATGCTATATTGATATTTGGTTATTAACATATGGTATCAGAGCTCAAGGTCTTGGGGTTTCACTGCTACATCTCATACACCTTGGAATTTTTGCTATAAATTTGTTTCTACAATGTTTCAAAAGGAACAAATTGGAGGATATTTATTAGACGGATCAAGGTACGTTGGGTTCAAAATTCATCTCCTGAGGCCTTTTACTTTTGGATATACAGCCTGTACAAGACAAGGTTCTGGAATCATCCTGAACTGAGTCATTGCAGAATTTTCACTATAAAAAAAATTCTAAAATGTTTTAGACCCTGAACTCTAGAGACTATTCACAGAATTAGTAAGGTATCTGTGGTAAAAATTTTAGCTTCTGGGTCATATTAAATTTGTAGATACACCTTGTGTAAGATAGGGTATCTGACTAGTCCTATTGACTAGTCTCAGGAAGGTGTTCCAGGTAAAACAATCATAAATTCTTCCTAGAGTATCAAAATTGAGTGAGACTAGTTTCATTGGATCGTGGATAGTCTGTAGTATTTCTGGTGCAAGTTTTGGAATTTTATATCAATTATTTTGTGCGGGGCACGCTATACAAGTGAGATCTCCTGGAAAGGCCAAAAATTGGCAAGTTGTGGGGAAGTTACCGTAAATTCCACTTGGCACATCCAAATTTGATTAGACTTGTGGCATTGCAGAGAATAAATATCAGAGAACTATATTAAATAAATTTTCATACCCATAAGGTCCGAAACTTGGGAGATACAACAGAAGAAATATTGTCTAGCGGAACCACCTCAAAATCAAGGTTCAAAAGTGATACTTGGCCAACATGCCACCCAAAAAGGGAACTTATACACCAAATAAGCCTCCATACAATCCTACTTGGACTCTTGATGAAGGTGAAGAAATGCATAGGGACATTAATGATTTACAAAAGAAGATAGTAACAAAAGATGAACTAAAAGAGATGATGGAGGGTTTAAAAGGGGAGATCATGGAAGTATTGAAAAATTTCGTAACAAAGAAGACACTTGAAAGTGAANAGGAAAATTCCCAGCGCACATGACGCAAAGAAAACTACCAGAGGGATCGTCACATGCAATTTCCATATCTAACGCGCCCACACACACACATGCAAAGAATATAACACATACCCTATATTCTCCCACTTGTTGTTGTCTTTGCATCCAGGGGATTATATATTCAACAATCTAGGGAAAAAATGCCCATTGTTACTCTAGACCAGGAGAACTTTTATGTGCTCACAGACTTTGTCAATGAATCTGCAACATTCTTCAAAGTGTCAACCTTTTCCAGCAACACCTTTTTTTCCTCAACCATGTCTCTCACAAAGTGATACTGAACATCAATATGCTTTGTCTTCTAATGATAAGCTGGGTTCTTTGTTAAGCCCTAATATTGGCTCATTACCCCTTAATTGGGGCATATTATATTAGTAATGTTATTTTATTTATGTCAGCTTTAGGCCATTAGTTGTAATTATACCTCCTAGTCTCCTATATATACCAAGGAGACATTTTCATTTTGAATCATCTTGTACTTGAAAATTTAAGTGGGGTAAAAGGAGGTTGCCCCCTCAAAGAGGTTTATTATATAAGATTATCTCTTTTTCAAGGCGTTGAGTACTTTTTCTGAGGTTTTTCTATGCTATATTGATATTTGGTTTTTAACATATGGTATCAGAGCTCAAGGTCTTGGGGTTTCGCTACTACATCTCATACAACTTGGAATTTTTGCTATAAATTTGTTTCTACAATGTTTCAGAAGGAACAAATTGGAGGATATTTATTAGACGGATCAAGGTACGTTGGGTTCAAAATTCATCTTCTGAGGCCTTATACTTTTGGATATACAGCCTGTACAAGACAAGGTTCTGGAATCATCCTGAACTGAGTCATTGCAAAATTTTCACTATAAAAAAAATTCTAAAATGTTTTAGACCCTGAACTCTAGAGACTATTCACAGAATTAGTAAGGTATCCGTGGTAAAATTTTTAGCTTCTGGGTCATATTAAATTTGTAGATACACCTTGTGTAAGATAGGGTATCTGACTAGTCCTATTGACTAGTCTCAAGAAGGTGTTCCAGGTAAAACAATCATAAATTCTTCCTAGAGTATCAAAATTGAGTGAGACTAGTTTCATTGGATCGTGGATAGTCTGTAGTATTTCTGGTGCAAGTTTTGGAATTTTATATCAATTATTTTGTGCGGGGCACACTATACAAGTGAGATCTCCTGGAAAGGCCAAAAATTGGCAAGTTGTGGGGAAGTTACCGTAAATTCCACTTGGCACATCCAAATTTGATTAGACTTGTGGCATTGCAGAGAAGAAATATCAGAGAACTATATTAAATAAATTTTCATACCCATAAGGTCTGAAACTTGGGAGATACAACAGAAGAAATATTGTCTAGCGGAACCACCTCAAAATCAAGGTTCAAAAGTGATACTTGGCCAACATGCCACCCAAAAAGGGAACTTATACACCAAATAAGCCTCCAGACAATCCTACTTGGACTCTTGATGAAGGTGAAGAAATGCGTAGGGACATTAATGATTTACAAAAGAAGATAGTAACAAAAGATGAACTACAAGAGATGATGGAGGGTTTAAAAGGGGAGATCATGGAAGTATTGAAAAATTTCGTAACAAAGAAGACACTTGAAAGTGAAAATGCATCCCATGAAATTCATGATGAGGACACA
>ML780636.1:790740-801981 GCA_009831015.1 Picea engelmannii | reverse complement strand
TCACTCCTTTTAAAATAGTCCATATCGATTTTGTATTTGGCCAATAAAATAAATTGATATTTGTACCAAAAAATGGGTTTCACTTTTATAATCATTTACACACTTTGTTTTGCGTTAGCGTTGGGGTTATTGGTCATTAGCAAAAGAGGCCTACTTTGTGAAACCCACATGTTTTCCCTTTATTAGCAAAGAGTCTATTTTGACATGTTTTAATGTTTTCTCGAGGGTATTCTCATCGAGGCCTTTGCAAGTATATTTTATGGATTCTTCATATGCTTAATTGCAGTCTCTTTAATTTATTGATAAGATTAAAAAAACATAAATATCATCATTTAATTAATTGTAATTGTATCATTTAATTAATTAAATTAATTGTAATTGTCTCATCCATATAAAATAAATATTTACTGTTATTAAATAATTATGATAAATTTATTATGCATTTATTGTTATTAAATAATTATGATAGATTTTGTTTGTGCCAAGTCAAAATAGGAGGTTGTTGGAAGAGCTTTGCTAGGGAGAAGTTGTGTACTCGTTCTATAGAGATTGAGTGTTTTAATAGTTTTTACTAGCTACAAAATTAACGAGATGATTGAATCTTATAGTTGTTACTATTGTGATATGGCCTTAGGGCTTAGCTTGGATGCCATAATGCTCAAGGGGAAGAATGGTGTCCACACTATCACAAGGATTTTATGTTAAAGGTATTATTAAATGAAAGTAATGGTGCTTCAAAGGTTCTTCACAAATTTGTTTTAGAAGCCTACCACAAGATAGTACTATGATTCCTCTAAATGAAATCGTTATTAATATTCATGTTAATGAATATGTTTTTGTTTGTGATGGCCGTAAATGCTAAACCATTTTAAGTTTCTTTATAGGTCATGGGTTATGAAAGCTTGGGAGCCATACATTATGAAGCTTCTCAACCTTATTGCCCCATCTAGGTTGAATTCCCAAGCCTCCCCATACAATACTAAAATTTCCTCGAATGTGTTTCATCTCCCCTTGGGAAGTTCATTTTCCATGAGCCCCAACATTTCTTTAACCCTTTCTCTTAGACACAAGTCTAATTCAAGTCAAAATGACCCAAGTCCTCCACAAACATGTGTTTATCAGGTTCGATCTGAAAGGTATCCATAAAATTGTTAAGTACATTAAGCTTTCAAATACTTGTTTTTGTTGTCAAATCCATGGCCATTATATGATCGGGGATTGCTTTTTGTTGGCCAAGGCCAAATCAATTGCCTCACCTTTGGTTGCTACCACCACTGTTTAGGGTGAAAAGACCTTGGCATCCACTGATGGTGAAGTTTGGATTTAGATTGTTAAAAAGGGAAACAAAAGGAATGTGGATTCCAAGGTTCTACCTAAGAGCATGGTCATTTTGGGTTGGATGTATCCAATATTGCATACATAGTCATGAGAAAGGATCATTTTGGCTACTCTCAGGCTAGTTCCTCTTGTCGAGGTGGGTAGTTGAAGGGATTGGTCCCCTCTTACAAGGTTGGACATGCAAGTCATAAACAAGGCTAAAGATGTGAAGAGAAGACCAAAGAAAAATGCACCAAATGGTTGAGTAATGCATGCACTTGAGAAGAAAGATTTTTTTGTTAACACTTTCATTGGTATGCATTATTGTAAGGCTGGAGAGACATTGTGAAGTATCAATTTCTCAACTTTTCAATATTGAGAGCTCAACCCATCATCAAGAGAGGAGACTAAGCTCTCAAACCTGAAATGTTGAGAAATTAATACTTCACACTATGTCCCCAACCTTACAAGGCATAAATACTTTGTTACCTCACATATCCATCAAGCTTTAATTGATAATAACAGTGACAAGATGGGAATTGTTGTTGAAGGTTCTTAATGAAAATTATGAAAAATAGTAAGGGGCCTTGTAGACCTAGTTAGGAAGACACATTTTCATAGAATTTGTTCACTGTTTTTAGAGTTGTATATCTTATATCTGCAAGAAGTGAAAGTCAATGTTTTTGTGTGGAACGTGACCTTGAACTATATATGGCCTAGTGTGAATTTTTTTCATTATTTTCATGAGAAAGGTAGAGGGGGCTTGGCCACACTTTTCTCACCTAAATTTTATATCTGTATAATTGATCATGGAGTCGACCTCTCTAATAGAGTGGTGTGGGTGGTCTTGAATATTTTCGGTAGGGTCCTTGCTCTTGCCAATTTCTATGCCCACAATAAAGTAGAGGAAATAGTATCGTTGTGGGATTGGTTAGTTGAGTACCTCATGAAAGTTGATTAGTTGTTGTGTGGAGATATTAATAATGTAGAGTCCTAGGATGACAATATTATGATTAACCCCATCTACATTCCTCAATGGGAGCATACAACTTGAAATGATGTTAAGGACATAATTGTTGTCTACGATTCTAACAAGTGCAAGAAGGAAGACTCATTTGAGTTATGACTCACTTTCTCTAATTTAAGGCCATATTTGAACAAGTTATGAAGCATCTTGACATCGTTATACTATCTTGACATCGTTATGTGTCTTATTTTTTTTCAACTGTGGAAGGGTAATTCATTACAAGAGCTGGAGGAACTTGCCATATTTGGTCATGAAACCATTGTTTTTTCCATATATTGGTGAGCATTCATGACGTGAATGTCAAAGTTGGGATACATTTTCAATTTCTCTCATTTGAAACATGTAACCAAGTCATTCAATGGATTTGGAACTTGTTTCATAGGTCATGAGTGTAATATAGGATTAGGTGGTGGAAACATGTGATTGGTCAATTTACACCATTCATTTAGGGTTTGAGTCATAGTTAATAGTCATGTGGGGCTCATGAAATAGAGTAGACAAGAAGGAGTTTTAGGGAGTTTCCTAATGGTTTTTGTTTACATAATATGATGAACCAATGTAGGAGAGAGTTGTTAAGATTTGACAATTCTTTGAGGTGGATGAAATTTGGCAAGCCTAGGGTGCTTAAATTCATTCTTAGCTCCATTAGGTAAAAACCACCCATACAAGGTTTTTTCAAAGATCTAACTATAAAACAAGCCTATGAAAAAAATAAGATCTTTGAAGAGTTTTGTTAGATGGGTAACCAACCAAGAGGACATTGAACATAATTTGTTATCCATTATTGTATTGCTTTTCCCTCTCCTCAACTAGTATGGATGTCTTATTAGTACCTCCTTTCTTGCTCTCTTTATCCATTTCTCCCATTTTGGTCACCCACTATGGTGGTTGCCTAAACAAAACTTGGCCATGTTAATTTGATTAGGAGGTTAATCCGAGGATTGACTAAAGAGTTTATTGGCCATGTTTATGTTAGAAAAATGGGATCGTGGAGTAATAAAATAAAACAAATGCGGAAATAAAACATAGAATATACACAATATAGTAGAGACACAGATATATTTGGTTCACCAAGTGTGGGCTACGTCCACTAGAGAAATTGTCGGGTCCTTCCTTTATTATTATCCAAAAAATGAAGGGATACAACCTACAACACACCCGTTGTAACTTCCTCTTATTTCTCTCGCGGTCTCCTCTCTCAGAATACAATATTCGCAATTATCCATAGCCACAATAAATTTCCATCATAAAAGAGGGTTGCCTTCTAGGAAAAAAAACCATAAAATAAATTCCACTGTCACATTTGCAACCTTATAATGAACGGTCTATATTTACTATCAAATTACAATATACATTTACAAGACAATTTTCCTTCGGGGGCTTCTCCCCCGAACCCTCCAGCCAGGGGGATAGCTCCCCCTGCACTCCCCCACGTGAAGGGGTGTACATTCTTCCAGGGTGTAAAGTCTTCATGGGGTATAAACACGACTGAAAACAAAGACCTCTAAATCAGGAAGATAATTAGATTCCACAACCAAAATTCTCCCACTTGGAGACTGATCTCAACAACTCCACCGTTGTTGTATTTGTTGGACTATGATCCTTATTGGACCTGGAAAATTTCTCATCTTCACCTTCATGCTTGAATACCAACTGAAACTGAGAAGGAAATCAATTTCTCCTTGGTTACTCCCTTTGTTAATATGTCTACAGGATTCTGGCTAATGTGTATCTTTTCCAACTTCAAATGTCCATCTTCCAAAACAGATCGTATGAAATGGTACCTCATATGTATATTCTTAGTCTTCAAATGGAAGGATGAGTTCTTTGCAAGATGAATGATATTCTCTATGTCATAGTACAACATGTTATTCTCTTGCTTCTTTCTCGATTCCTCCATAAACATCTGTAACCAAATCATCTCTTTACTAGCCTCTATAGCAACAACATATTGTGCCTCTATTGTTAAAAGTGAAACAACCTTTTGCAGTTTTGAAATCCAACTTATTGTTGTTCCACCTATAATAAAAACATACCCTGTGGTGCTCCTCCTGCTATCTTTATCACCTGCCATATCTGAATCAACATATCCATGTAGAACAATGTCTGAACCTCCAAAACATAATGCATGAGTAGCAATACCTCTCAAATACCTGAGAATCCACTTTACTGCCTCCCAATGTTCTTTACCTAGATTGTTCATATACCTACTCACAACTCCCTCTGCATGTGCAATATATGGTCTTGTGCAAACCATCGCATACATCAAGCTTCCAATTGTTGATGAATAAGGGACCCTGGACATGTATTATATCTCCTCCTGTGTCTTGGGACACATTTCCTTAGTTAATTTTAAATGGTTGGCCAAAGGTGTACTAATTGGTTTTGCATTCTACATTCTAAACCTCTCCAACACCTTCTCTATGTACTCACCCTAAGACAATGTCAATTTGCGATTTTTCCCGTCTCTTGTTATTCTCATACCAATGATATTCTTTGCAACACCCAAATCCTTCATCGTAAATGAATTTGCTAATTTCTTCTTGAGCACATTTATATCCTGCATATTAGACCCTGCAACAAGCATGTCATCTACATACAATAGCAAGATAATATAGCTTCCATTTTCTAGCCTTTTAAAATAAAAACAGTGATCATAATGACATCTATTATAACCTTGTTTTGTCATAAACCTGTCAAACTTAAAAGACCACTTCCTTAGAGCTTGCTTTAGGCCATACAACCTGCTATTCAACCTGCATACCAAATTATCCTTCCCTTTGACCTCATACCCATGTGGCTGCTGCATATAAATCTCTTCCTCCAAATCCCCATGGAGAAAAATTGTTTTTACATCTAACTGTCCAAGATGCAAATCTTCTATTGCCACAAGACTTAAAATAGTCCTAATTGAAGTCATTTTAACAACATGAGAAAATATTTCATCCAAATATATACCTTTCTTTTGTGCAAACCCCTTTACAACAAGTCTATCCTTGTACCGATTTTTGCCTCCATATTCTTCCTTCAACCTGTACACCCATTTATTCTGCAATGCTCTTTTTCCTACAGGAAACTGAACCAAATCTCAAGTCTGGTTATTTATCACGGAATCCATTTCCTCTTTCATGATTTTCTCCCACTTCTTTTTAATGTCTACCTGCATCGTCTCTTCATAACATTCTGGTTCACCAAAATCAATCAACAATAAATAATACAATGAAGGAGAGCATTGTTCAGGGGGTCTACTTAACTTGGTAGATCTTCCAACAACACTTGCATGATTTTGAGGTACCTACTTCTCCTGTTGTTGTACATTCTGATTTTCTAGTACCTTTGGAATTTCTTTTTCAATGATCTCATCAAGCATTGTGTATTCTGGTTTTTCTTTTTCTTGTATCTTTCCCCACACCTAATCTTTGTACATGACCTTCTCATTGAATATGATATCTCTACTCCTAATGATTTTATGATTTTCATAATCCCATAAGAGATAACCAAAATCATTAACACTATATCCAATAAAGATACACTTCTTGGATTTTGCCTCAATCTTTGTTCTATTTTCTTTATCAATATGAACAAATGCTTCACAATCGAAAGTCTTCAAAAAAGAATACTTTACATTTTTACATGTCCATGCCTCCTCTGGAATTCCACCATCCAAAGAGTTTGAAGGTCCTTTGTTTATTAAGTAAACATCAATATCTACAACGTATTCCCAGAACTATAAGGGCAGACGAGGATGCAATCTCATACTCCTTTCACTCTCCATGATTGTCTTGTTCATCCTTTCTGACACACTATTTTCTTGTGGTGTTCCTAGAACTGTCTTCTCTCTACGAATCCCATGGTATCAGCATTAATCATCAAACTCCTTGCTGAAATATTCACCTCCATTGTCTAATCTAAGACACTTCAACCTTTTTTCTGTCTCATTCTCAACCAAAGATTTATATTTATTAAAAGTATCAAAAACATCATATTTTTCTCGAATGTAATAAACCCAAGTTTTTCTAGTTGCATCATCAATAAAAGTAACATAATAAATAGAGTAACCAAGAGATGATACCTGAGTCGGTCCCCATACATCTGTATGCACAAGCTCTAACCTTTCACTCTTCTTTTCTTTTTAGACTATGATAAATCTAACTCTCTTATGTTTTCCATAAACGCAATGCTCACAGAAATCCAAATCAATTTGTTTAAGATCTAGCAACAAATTTCTTTTGTGAAGTATTTGCATCCCCTTCTCACGCATGTGTCCAATCCTATGATGCCACAGTGTTGTATCCACTCTTGTAGAAGCTAAAGAGTTAAAAGAGTCAGTATTACGAGTACATAAATACAATGTACCTACCTTCTCTCCTTTTGTTATCACCAATGATCCTTTGGTGACCTTCCACACCTTATCTGTAAATATGGATATACAGCCTTCACTTGCCAACTTCCTTGTTGAAATTAGATTTTTCCTTAGATCTGAAACATGTCTTACCTCTTTCAACAACCATTGGTTTCCATTCCTTTGCTATATTTTTACCTTTCCCATTCCAACAATTTTGCATGGTGCATCATCACCCAAATGAACCTGTCCAAAATCACCTTGAACATAATCTAGAAAATGTTTCCTATGGGGTGTGGCATGAAATGAATCCCCTGAATATTCTACCCAAGACTCATAAATATTATCTACATAAAGAATCAAATCATCTTGTAACACATAACATGTTACATTCTATCATTCTATCTCTCCCATTCTATATTTGGATCTTCCCTTCCTAGAATTCCCTCGGTTCCCTAATCCCTTTCCTCTATCCTTTTTTCTTCCCATGTTCTCCATGTTTAACACATTACCTGATGTCTCACTTGTGCTTTTCCATCACATTTCCTCACTAAGGATAACACCAACAACATCATCAAATTTTAAATTGTTTGAACCAGATACATAGTTACTTACAACCATGACCAATCCGTTCCAACTTTTTGGCAATGCGCACAAGATTATAAGATCCCTAACCTCATCATCAAAGTCCACTTTTACATAACTTAGCTGATTAGTAACTGTATTAAATTCATTTAAATGATCTGCAACCGACCCACCTTTTGACATCTTCATATTAAATAATATCTTCATTAGAAATACCCTATTGGACACCAAGGGTTTTTCATATAGTTTAGCCAATGCTTCCATCAACTCCTTCATTGTCTTTTCTTTCAAAATATTGAAAGCCACTGACACTGTCAGGCTCAACCATATCATTCCTAGTGTCTTTCTGTCAAGAACCTCCCATTCTTCATCCTTCATGTCTGTCGACTTCTTTGTTATTCCACCCAATGGTAGGAATAGATCCTTCTAATATTAATAATCTTCCATTTTCATCTTCCATAATTGGTATTTTTGGTTGTTAAACTTCTCGACCCTAAACTTTTCATCTTCCGCCATTGCTCCCACTCGAACCATGAACCCTCTTTTCCTACGAGTTACCTTTTGCTCTGTCACAAATAAAATAAAACAAATGCGGAAATAAAACACAGAAGATACACAATACAATAGAGACACAGATATATGTGGTTCACCTAGTGTGGGCTACGTCCACCAGATAAATTTCCAGGTCCTTCCTTTATTATTATCCAATAAATGAAGGGATAAAACCTACAACACACTCAATATAACTTCCTCTTATTTCTCTCACAATATCCTCTCTCAGAATACAATATTTGCAATGATCCATAGCCGCAATACATTTCCCTCATAAAAGAGGTTTTCCTTCTAGGGAAAAAAACCCTAACATAACTTCTACCGTCATATCTATAACCTTCTAATGAACGGTCCATATTTACTACGAAATTACAATATACATTTACAAGGAAAATTTTCCCTCAGGGGTCTATTTTCCCCCGGACCCCCTGCAGTCCCCTGCGTGGAGGGGTGTACAGTATTCCAGGGTGTAAAGTCTTCATGGGGTATAAACACAACTAAAAACAAAGACCTCTTAATCAGGAAGATAATCAGGCTCCACAACCAATAGTTTCTAATTATTCATTATATATGTGGAATGGACTTGATTGAATGGGATGTGTTGGATGGTTTTGGGAACCATATGAAGGAAATATGAAGGAAATTACGAAGGATGTAGTTATCTTACGAATGAGAATTCCATATTATCATGTGAGTTATTGAAGTAACTCTTTAGATATGTATATGATGAAAATCTATGACAATGAATATCATAGACATAGTTATATTGTGTAATATGGTTTGGAGTATATGTGAGGATTAAGTGGAATATAGATTCATCATATGAATCTTATTAAGAGTTGGATACTTGAATTGTTTATTGATATTTCTTCCAAATCACAAACTAAATCCAATAAGAATGACTTGAAATACTTTGATTTCTTGTTTACTAATTGTAGTAAAAGGCAATTGTCATGTATGGTATTAATGGGAGTAGTTTTGAGGAACTACTTCTAAACCTTACAAGAATGGTCATTGAATAAAGTGGAATAAGATTGATTGCATTAAATGAAATAAGAATCCATAATGTCAATCTAATTAAAGAGTCAAATGTTCTCTTTGCTTCTAAGTACAAATAAAGAAGACTGGGAATTGCATAATCAATACCATTGAATGTTTGGTAATAGTTGGGAATGCTTTGGATGACTTGATCATTGGTATGAAGTAGTCAATATATAAAAACTATTTATGCTCTTGCATCACATTTTGTGCATGTTTGATTGATGCAGGATTAATTGTTTTAAGAAATTTCTAAAAATGGCGGAAACGTTTCTAGGACAAGTTGATATCCAATTATCTCCTCCACTCGCATAAGAAAATTGAGTCAATTATATTGGATGAGATTGCTATTAATTGTGAAAAGGAAAGCCTAGGTTGGAAACCTTAGCAACCCCAGTATATGGTTGTATAGTCAACCGTTTGACCTTGATTGAATTTGTATGATTTTAGGGTAGGGTGTGTGGTATTTAATGTGAAATTTCACAAAGAATGAAATTTAATGTGAAATTTCATAAGGAATGAAGTTTATTGTGAAATTTTATAGGAAATTCTAAATTATTCCATGTTTCTCCGGTGTATTAATATATTGATTTCAATATACTAATTCTTTGAGCAATGCAATTAAGATTTATTCAATGGATGATTATTATTCTTGACTTTGTATGTTCAAACAATTTTTTTTTGCCTCTCTTGATTAAATGCTAGGGTTATGTTTGGTATCATGGGAGTAGTGACCAATGTGGAGATGGAACCTTATTCATTTGTTTCTTGAATAAACTATTTATTCATAAATACTCGACAATTTGGCTGAGTTTTATATTTTCTTAACCATTTAGAGAGATTGTCATAATTGATCCATTGAATGCTTTGAGTCATTAGTGACTATGTGTAGGAATGAACAAATCATATGGAATATGAATTTGATCCATGACCATTTTAGATCTTTGCTCACCTATAATTGTTAAAGGAATGATATGCTCAAAGATAACATCTCTTGTGTTGATGAAACTTAGTTTCATTTGAGCTTAGACAATGGACATGAGAATTCATGAAAAAATGATTTTGAGTTCTTTTTAAATAACAACAATGTGTACTTTAGATTCTCTTTGAATGAGAAACTGAACAAGGGTGAGATCCCACTCTTGGTGAATTAAGGTGTTGCATTTGTAAGGAAACTTGGATTTCATGGCATGCAGAATGCAAAGGATAGCTTGCTTTTGGGTATTTATACTTTGGGGGAATGATTGTATGAGAAGTCAGTAGTCATGATAGAAGCTTGTAAGTTTATGAATAATAATAATAATAATAAAGTCCCCTTTACAATTGGGTAGAGTTGAATCTTATATATACGCTGGAAATGTCTCTTGTGATAACCTAAAACTTATGTGAAGTAATAAGAAGAGAATGTAAAAGTTGAGGCTTGGAATGCTTATAGGGATTTATGTCTTGATATAACATGGTTAATTGTATGCTTCATTTTAGTAGGGTATGTTTATTTGTATGTCAAACATTTCTACTATGGCATGACTACGCCTGTTACTTGTGAAGTAACTGGCAATATTAAGAAATCAATAATCTATCATTTCTACTCTAGATCATGGTATATTCTATAATTCTTCTCTAAATATTATATTTTTCTAATAAAGAACACCACAAGTGGTATCAAAGAAAATTTCTAAGTCAATATGTTTAGATAATATTTTATAGGCCATAAACATATTCTAGCATCTTTAAATAACATAGTGATATATCATTCAACATGTAAATCTATGGTAGGGGAAGAATATATTAAATAAATACAAGCGGTTTCACCTATTTGGACACCCTTTTAACCTTTGTTAGTACCCCTTCAAGTAGTACCACATCAAACAACACTTGTATACATAATTTCACTTTCACAATTACCCTTGGGTATATCAAAATCCCATAGGTTACATGAAACCACCTTTAGATCATCCAATCAACCATCTTGTTGCTACAGTGCAATGAGAATAGCACTATGAAAGATTACTCTCTAGTACCTAGGTAGTTGGGTAGTATCGCTAAGGATACAATTGAGCCTCCTTAGTTGGTACCTTGAAACATTGGGTTAAGTACTACTATTAGACCTTGCATGTATATCAAAGAGCTATAGAACCTGCCACCCCTTTCTCTTTGGAACCTGGAAAACTTGTCCTCTACTGCTAGTCCATGAAATTCCTACATAAATGGAAGTATTTAGAATTTGGAAATTATGTCAACATATTAATATTCAAGAGGGAGTACATCTCCACCATGAGTAACAAAAATAAATTATCTGTTTTTCATAATTGGCCAATCCTTATTTTCTCTTCCCCATCCCCGTCATCTTCACACTTGTTTATAATAAAAATTTGTTTAG
>ML780636.1:772279-789949 GCA_009831015.1 Picea engelmannii | reverse complement strand
CTAAATATGCAATTAGTAACCTTTAATGCTAACAACTCATCATGTAGGAACCATATAGATTGTCATTGATGAGTGAAAGGCTCGAGGAGATATCCCATTAATACACATTAAACCAATATTTACAGAGGGTTATATTATCCCTTCCGAGTGTTAATTTAAAATCATGGAATGTCATTCGCACGTCGTCGGGTTGGCACGTTCACGAAACCTCCAATCCTTAATTGCTCTTCATTGTACTCGCCACCTTCGCACTTCTAAGTATGCAATAAGTAAGATTTACTGCTAACAACTCATCATGCAACACTCATAGAGATTATCATTAATGAGCTAAAAACTTGAGGAGCTTTCCAATTCACAAGCATTGAACCAAAATTTGCGGAGGATTATATTATCCCCTCCAACTGTTCATTTCAACCATCGTCTGGAGAAAACAGACGTTCTCATAAACTTATGGCACCAGCTCGACAAGAGTTCTGTGGAGATACAGTGAACATCTTCGGGCGCGAGGACCAGAACTTCTAGTGTTCCAGGGCATATTCTTACTACTCATCCTCTTCAGCCCAGAACAAAATAATTTGGACCTTTGGGATTGCTTTTGTAGGTTGTGTCCCTGAAGTTTTTGACTGTAAGGAGCTGGTCTCTTGGTGCGTCGATAAATATAGTTTAGGCCAAAGAATTATTCCACTGCAGGACCACTTTTCTATTTCTTTGTCACATCAGGTCTTTCGCCAGATGTTAAGATTGTCGGAGCCAACATTGACGTTTAGAGGAGAAGATTCCAAGCAATTCCTAAGAAAGCATAATAACAAGTTGGACCTCTTGCTCGATTTCCTAGAAGACCCGATGTCAGTTGTTGAAGGTATCACAAGCTTGCAGATTAGTTCACTTAGAAATCCATTTTGGGAAATTGCCTGGTTGTTTACAAGAATAACAGGACAGGAATCCACAACAATTATTTCCCGCTTGGTTCTTTATATTTTGTATTTCACAGTCAAGGAACAAGCCATTTTTTACTGGGGAAAGCTAATTTCCCATGAAATTTGTTCCCAATTGTCAAGCTTCAAAAAGGAGAAGAAATTTTATATGTCATCCTACTTGGTTTTTGTGATAACGCATTATTGTTAGTTTTTAAAACTGTCTCTGTCCAAGAAGGTAAACTGGGAATTCGACCCAGTAAAGTTCTGGTACCAGGCCTTGTGGAAGAAGATGCCTTAAGGCCTCCCACTATTTTTATGAGGTTTTTAATGACTTTGTGTTTGTTTTCAAAGTTTTATTGTTAGGAGAAGATGCTCACCGCATATCTGACAAGGAAAACAGGTTTTTGGACAGGAAGGGGACACTTGAACAAATGAATAATTACAGTTTAATAAGGATTTTTGGCTCCAAGGAAAAAGCCGCTCTCCTTCCATGTCACATTACAGACAAAATGTTTGTTATAGAAATAACAAGACAATACAACTACTAGTTGCATCTATTCCATGAGAAGAGAAAAAAACAGTTCATTCCTCTTCCTTGGAAAGTCAAGGACTTCGTGTTGATGAACGTCAACAAAATTGACGAATTTGCAGCCCATTTCAACAACTTGAACCTAATATATGCTGAAATCCTAAGAGGGTTCGACCCTAATAAAAAAAATTAGAAATTTTACTAACACTTGGCCTCGACAATTATTTTTTCAAGAAACACCTAAGTGAAAACAGAGACATTGGCGACAATGCTCCTACTTATGATGCCAACGACCTAGACACACTGCAAAGCACCACTGAATTGTATAAGCAACAGGGAAAAGGCCCCGGTCAGAAGAGTGTTCAATTGGAGGATAACACTCCCAAAAGTACGACATCCCGGACCATCGCTCCAACGACCCACCACAGCAAGAAAACAACTCATAATTCTTCAAATGGAGGAGGAGATAACGACCCTCCTCACCCTAAAATTGATAGTTCTTACAAGCTTCCGGTGGACAAGAAGAGAAAAAAAAATGTAGGACAGGTGGAAGAACCCGAAATTGAGAGTGAGAACATGGAACTTGAACCTGATCTGGATAGCGTATTCTGCAACCTTGATGAGCCCGGAGACGTGATCCAGCATAGTCATCCAATGGACATAGTTGATACCGAAATTTTTGACGAAGATGAATCCTTCATATTCCAGAGCGTTCTTTTTTACAACAAGTCTAAAAAATTAATTATTGAAAAGAGAGATGTACAAAATAAGAAAGGAAAATCTTGTTCAGAGGTTAACATTGCGAACATGTGGCCGTCCCAAATCTCTCGACTTCACAGAGAAACCAAAGATGCTCTTGATGATTCCATTGGAGGCATTGAGGCCAAGAATGCTAGACTGAAGGACTAAGTCAAGGAATTGGAGGAAGCTTTGATTCCTATGCCATTGCTTCCCAGTCCTTTAGCAATAGCCATGCCTGCCACCCCTGCAGTCAAGTTAAATGGATCCTCCAGCGTCCTCGCATCGTGTAGAGGATATGTGGAGAATAATATCAAGAAAAAAAATGGAACTGATTGTTGAGGTGTGGGAAACATCACAAACCATGGCTTCCCTTGGAACGAGGGTACATACTTTGCTCGAACATTTGTAGGTGGATTTAAAAAATGAAAAATGTTTCTATTTAGACACGGTCGTTCATTTTGGCACCATTGTCAACAACATGACAGAAACGAGAAGAAGAAAACAAGATCTCCCCTCCAAAAACTGGATCACTCAATTAAATGCATACTGGAAAGAGAAAGTGAAGAACCTGCATCTCATTGTCCAATCATGTGAACAAGCCATATCAAAGAAATAAAATTTATTCACAAAGCTAACCAAAATAGACTTAGCCGGAAGGACCAACGAGGTTCAAGACCCCAACTTAATCGTCAACTCCTTGCCCTTAACTAAGCAAACCTTCGATAAACAAGTTGATATTTTTAAAGCGGTGTTTTTAGAAAAGTTTTACAACATCCTTGAATATGGTGAAGATGACATCGACAACTGGCTAGTCGACTATTCGGTACAGAATGAATAAATTGATCAAACTTTGCGTAATCTTTCTATCGATCTAAGGGAATTAGAAAAGGAACTTTTCAACGTAAAAATCTGGAAGGAGATCAATGTCGCCCCCTTGAGAAGCTACATTGAAGAATGGGTTGAAAGGGAATTGAAGCAGGCCGTCGACGAAAGGCAACAAGTAGTTGACATGATTCTAGTAGCCGTCGACGACAACAATAAAAAAGCATCAACAAACAAATAACAAAATAGGTGATATGTACCATCACTGTAAGTCTATTCTGATCACATCCTACTTTGTTTATCAATCCAGTTATTCCACCTTTTTAAATAGAAATGTTTAGCCAAACACTGATACATTTCAATCTCTTCTTTTTAGGTATTACAGTCTACCGTCACCCACTTCTTCTTTCCACAGTCTTATTTTTTGTACATATTTTTTTTATGGTCTGCGGGAGCCCCAATCCCAGTCTATATGACAAACGCATTTAAATTTCCAGGAATATGTAAGAGACAATATTATTTTTTCATATATTTCAAAAAAACTATTTTTTATCTCCTTTTATATTTATGTGTTCATAAATTTTTATCTTCAACTATGTTGAATGTCAAGAAATTGAGTTTATTTAATTTCAATATAATTTTTTTTGTCCTGGCACGTATAGAGACATACATGCCAGATGGTCTAGGAAAGAACATAAATTTTGAACATAGCAAAATGGATTATATAGTTTCAAAATATAAATGGGATTCTAGAGAGCACATGTCATTTACTGCATGGATACCACGTGCTTCATGCTTCTTGCCACATGTCTGCTACAGTTTCCATCTGCCTCCGCTACTTTTTTTCCTTCCCTATACATTTATTCCCAATTCAACCGGATAGAGATTACACTGTAATACAACATTTTTTTAATTTAGTTGTTAATGTTTTATATAAGCTCCAAACTTTGGATAAAGGCAAACATTTTTGAATTCTATCTCTCCCCTATGTAAAGATAAGAGCAATTGCAAACATTTGGTTACTACATTCTAGAGATGTGTTACCAGTTACATATTAGATTTAAATTCATTTAATTTTAAATTCCTTCTTCCTTGGACATCCACGTGGTACCTGTATTCCTTCCTTTTACATCCACCTACCATAAGGAGAACTTTTCAACTCTACTTTTATTTTGACTATACACTACTTCCAACCACCCCTAGATTAAATTTATGGTGGTTTTGGTTTTAACCACCCCTAGATTCCATTCATGGCGGTTTTGGTTTTATCGGCAGCTACAGCCAAATAATGGGGTCTTTTTGGTTTCATGTTTATGCGTACCCACTCCCTCAAATAAAACAGAAAAACTCAGACAGAAGCTTATCATCATACGGATGTCTAGCTGTCACGATATGTAAAAATCTAAGAGCCAATTTGATGACAAGTCGTCAAAGTTTGGATGACGTAAGCAGTCAGGTTACACATCACACATAGACTTTTCTCTTCTAATCAAAAGTTCACCCGGATTTGAATCGATTTTTTTTTCCATGGCAAAATTTATCATTATATGGATTATTATATAATGTTTGGGACTTAAATTTATCATAATTTATATAGATTATTAGTACATAATGTACTGGACTTATTATTGTTTAAATTAAAATATTTTATTGGTAATTTATAAGAGAGTTTTTTAATTGTTCTTGAGGTGTAGGATAGTTGGTGACGGAGTGTGTTGTTAAGCCACTCCGTGTTGTTAAAATCATTGGTTCGAAACCTGCGGGGATTAAAAATCCAATCATGTTAAGGGTTGGTGTGGCTCAGCGTAGCCAACAAGTCCCGCACAAATTAACAAACAAAAAAAAAAGAGTTTTTTAATTTTGTCGATTTTTTTCTTAAATTTAAAAAAACAACATTTTTAAATTTAAATTTAAATTAATTATTTATATTGAATTGTAACTAAAAGTTTGAATAACTAATTATTTATATTAAATTTGTAAAAAAAAAAAATTATAAAATAATAATTATTATTTAAATAAAAAAGATTATTTAAAAACACATATAATTGTTTTAATAAAATATATATTACTAAAAGAACTCCAATACCTAAACATAATATAATGAGACTTTTTTAAACCATCTTCCATCAATATAATATCAAAAGTAACTTGTAGTATACACATTGTTACTTATTATGTCAACCTTTTCTTTAGTTTCCTATGTATTTGCATTATTTTGATTATATAGGGCATAAATTGATATATTGTTTTCACTGATAATCACAACAAACATATGTAATATTTAATGAGGAGTTTGTATTTTAACTTCTAGTTTTTTAAATGAAAATAGTTTTTTAACTCTTTCAACTTTTTTTTCAAGTTGAAAGCTTAAACTCAAAATTGGACAATCATATAAAACTATTTTCGTACCAATGTTTTTGAAGAGTAACTTTCTCAACTAACCAACTCCATCACATAATTTACTTGTGTTTATTTTTTCATATAAAACAAAACTATTTTAGGATATTAAATTATCTTTAGATTCTCTTTGTTCTTTGATAATTAGACAATATTTACATTAAAAAATAATAAAGTTTAATGCTATGTATGTTACTCCTCCCACATCCTTTTTTATCTAATTTTTTAAATGATATATAAATAAACCAAATAATGTTAAAAAGAGGGATATCCTTGTTTCACCCTATTGTTATTATTGATTTTACTTTTTTTCCCCATTTTTATCATTTATGTGTAACATGAAGTAAGGTATGTACACTTGTATACACTAAACTGTAAAATTTTTGATTGACTAAAAAAGTTTCTTATCCCATAATAATATCATGTATCAATTTAATGTTTTGTTAAGTAATAACATTAAATTATTAATATTATCATAACATATAAACAAAATATTGTAAAAATTTTAATTGACTTAAAAAAGTTCCTTATCCCATAATAATATCATGTATCAATTTAATGTTTTGTTATCTAATAACATTAGATTATTAATATTATCATAACATATAAACAAAATAATAATATCATGTATCAATTTAATGTTTAGCTATTTAATAACATTAAATTATTAATATTATCATAACATTTTCACATAAGCTAAAATTTGTCTAAATGGATGTGAGTAATTCGAAACTCACATCGTGCTTCTGTTAAGAGGACGTGTGACGGGAGGATTCCGCTGTTTCTGGAAAATTACACAAAAATAGAAAATAAAAACGTGGTCATAATTCTTCGCCATCTTCTTTTCACAAATCAATCTGGATTGTATCTTAATAGTTACGCACCGTTTTGGAGGGCTTAGGTATATAGGTATAGCCATCTTCCTCCAATGTTTAAGGGTTCTTAGAGATTTCACGTTCCCATTGTTGACATATGATCTCCTCACGTTATTTGAGGCTTTTAAACAAGATAGCTAGATCTCAATATGACAGAAGGACCCTCAACTCTTACCATATTTTTTCACAAATCAGTTTGTTAATCGAATTTCTTTATTAAAATTAAAATTAAAATGTGTATATTTTTATTTTTATTTTTTGAGTTTTTATAGGTATATTTTTCAAAATTTTTTATTAAATATGATAAAAAATTATTGAAATTTTATATTTGGTTGATTTAATTTGTATAATCTAAATATATTAAGTTTTTTCAAAGTGTTAATTTATTTATACATTCAAAATGTAATTAAAATAATACAAAATAGTGATTTTACCCAAATCTATTTTTTCAAAGTCAAATAAAAAAATTTTAAAAATCAAATATTTAACAACACCATTAAAATATAGAATTAATTTGAATTACAGCGTAGGATGGAGTACGACTTCGTTAAGTCTAACATGGGCTATGATGTTAGTGATGAAAACAAATGTGGATTATGTACCTTCTCTTAATTCAAAAGGGATCTCTATTTTTTACTATTTTTACAACTAGAAGTCGCTCTTGAAACACAACACTTTCACATGATTCTTACAACTAGATGTGTGTCGTGGTGGAAACACACAACACTTACATTTGGATACTTGGATACATGATAGTGAATGAATAAACAAAATTTGGCTTGTCGGTATAGGGCCTCTTGGAAAAATGTGTATTTAGATTTTTCTTTTACTTTGCATGGGTATTGGTTTGATTTTATTAATTAGGTATGATTATCAATTACTTGTAGTATTAGGACTAGCACAGCTGCTAAGTTGCGGTTGGTGAACACCGAAGCTGTTAAACTTTTGACTGGTGATTGCTGGTGATGTCAGCGTAAAAACGCGGTCATCTTAATATTTTCATATTTTTTAATCAGGTAGACGTGGTAATAAGTTAGTGAACACAGTAATTTTTAAACACGATTAGGTAAATGTAAAAAAGTAAACATATAAACGGATGTCTTTATAACAGCTCGGAAGTTAATGGATGAAATCAGAGCCATTCATTTATTGTGATGAGTAAGAATATTCTAAGCATATTTAATCTCGTCCATAGAAAACATATTAAGAACTAAAAACCTATTAAATGTGCCCATTGTCAATAGGTGTAAGCCTTTCGACGTAAATATGTTTAATTGAATTTTTTTATCGAATTTAAGTTAAATATTTTTAATAGTGTGGAATGTTAAAGTGTTTGTTTTATTGTGGGAAATGTTAGATCATCATTTAATGACAAATAATGTATTATTGTTTCCGAGAACCAAGCATATTTGAACAATCAACTATTCAATGTTGAACCATGTTGTCATCCATCTAAGCCAATACATGATACTCAATCCAGATTATGTCCTTTCTTCATTATGCATTCACATATTTTCAATAAAATTATCAACAATGTTGCATTTTCATGGATAACACACACAATCTATAACATTTCCAAGTTGCGTTGTTCTTTGTTGAAGTTCACTACGCAACACCTCAGTAATTGTTTGTCCCTACTAGGGAAGACATCCTTAGTACTCCTAACCTATGTGCTAGTACATCATCTTAACCATTTCACGAATCATTATAAGTAGGTCACCAAGGCTACCAAAACATATGGACTCACCATGAACCCTTAGTTATGTTTGCCTAATGCACCATTTGTCATGACATTGCCATTGACACTTCAAATCAGATCCTTACATTCTCCCCCACTTGAATTTTTGACATCCTCGTCAACATGACTCTAGCGATTCCTCCACTGAAAGGGGTGTTGGTGGTGAAGACACACTTCTATAATTTCCACATTTGAATGTGGCTCTAATATCATTTGCCACAAGGCTAGACTTTTCATTCTACTTGAGGGTCCCATACCACTCAAGAATCTTAGTTGCCACGCAACACCGACATGACCTTGCTAGTTGAGAATAACCATTGACTACTTGTATCACCAAGAATAAATCTAACACACATGTCCTGACTAAACCCAAGCCAAGCATCTTCAATTGTGTGGAATGTCAGAGTGCTCATTCCGCTACAGGTAATGTTGTGTCATCGCCACCCAATCATAAGCAACCTATTGTTGCCTCCTTCGGGCCAAGCATACTTGAATGACCGACTACCCAACATAAGATCACACTATCATCCATCTAAGCCAACATATCACAGTCCTTGAAGATCATGTCCCTCCTTTGTTAGGTGTTCATATATCTTTGATGCACTTATCAACATTGTTTCCTTTCCATGGATAACACAGGAAATCTATCACATTGCCAAGTCGTGTCATCATCCATCAAACCCTCTATGGAGCACCTCATCGGTCATCTACCCTAGCTAGGCAAAACATTCTTGGTTCTCCTAGCCTATGCACTAGTACACCATCTTAATCATCTCATGAATCATTGTGAGTTGGCCACTAAGGCTAACAAAACACATTGACTCGCAGTGCACCATTAGTCATGTTTTCCCAACATGTCATCCATCATGACATTGCCAATGACACTTCAAGTCGAGTTTTTACAAAAACCTACTAATAAAAATTTTATGATTACTAGTCTACTATTACATTATTTAATATTAGAGTGAGTTAAAAAGTAGACAAAGTCAATTTTTCTAACAACTTTTTTTTTTAGCAAGAAACATTTCGCTCTAATATACTCATTTTTTTTTTTTAAATTTAATAATATAAATCTTCTTAAAATTAGTTAAGACCCTTAAAGAAAAAAACTTAATAAATATAATTCCTATCAATTAAGGAGAATTGAATTTTTCAAAATTTACATGTGAGAGAATTTTGGAAAAAAAATAATTGTGCCTATAACTTTTTAGCTCACCCCTTAAAATAGTCCATATCAACTTTTAAACTCACTCCTTTTAAAATAGTCCATATCGATTTTGTATTTGGCCAATAAAATAAATTGTAAAAAAAATGGGTTTCACTTTTATAATCATTTACACACTTTGTTTTGCGTTAGCGTTGGGGTTATTGGTCGTTAGCAAAAGAGGCCCTACTTTGTGAAACCCACATGTTTTCGCTTTATTAGCAAAGAGTCTATTTTGACATGTTTTAATGTTTTCTCGAGGGTGTTCTCATCGAGGCCTTTGCAAGTATATTTTATGGATTCTCCATATGCTTAATTGCAGTCTCTTTAATTTATAGATAAGATTAAAAAAATACAAATATCGATCATTTAATTAATTGTAAGGAAAATAAATATTTATTGTTATTAAATAATTATGATAAATTTATTATGCATTTATTGTTATTAAATAATTATGATAAATTTTGTTTGTGCCAAGTCAAAATAGGAGGTTGTTGGAAGAGCTTTGCTAGGGAGAAGTTGTGTACTCATTCTATAGAGATTAAGTGTTTTAATAGCTTTTACTAGCGACAAAATTAACGAGATGATTGAATCTAATAGTTGTTACTATTGTGATATGGCCTTAGGGCTTAGCTTGGATGCCATAATGCTCAAGGGGGGGGAATGGTGTCCACACTATCACAATGATTTCATGTTAAAGGTATTATTAAATGAAAGTAATGATGCTTCAAAGGTTCTTCACAAATTTGTTTCAGAAGCCTACCACAAGATAGTACTATGATTCCTCTAAATGAAATCGTTATTAATATTCATGTTAATGAATATGTTTTTGTTTGTGATGGTCGTAAATGCTAAACCATTTTAAGCTTATTTATAGGTCATGGGTTATGAAAGCTTGGGATCCATACATTATGAAGCTTCTCAACATTATTTCCCCATCTAGGTTGAATTCCCAAGCCTCCCCATACAATACTAAAATTTCCTCGAATGTGTTTCATCTCCCCTTGGGAAGTTCATTTTCCATGAGCCCCAACATTTATTTAACCCTTTCTCTTAGATGCAAGTCTAATTTGAGTCAAAATGACCCAAGTCCTCCACAAACATGTGTTCATCTGGTTTGATCTGAAAGGTATCCATCAAATTGTTAGGTACATTAAGCTTTCAAATACTTGTTTTTGTTGTCAAATCCATGGCCATTATATGATCGAGGATTGCTTCTTGTTGGCCAAGGCCAAATCAATTGCCTCACCTTTGGTTGCTACCACCACTGTTTAGGGTGAAAATACCTTGGCATCCACTGATGGTGAAGTTTGGATTTAGATTGTTAAAAAGGGAAACAAAAGGAATGTGGATTCCAAGGTTCTACCTAACAGCATGGTCATTTTGGGTTGGATGTATCCAATATTGCATACATAGTCATGAGAAAGGATCATGTTGGCTACTCTCAGGCTAGTTTCTCTTGTTGAGGTGGGTAGTTGAAGGGATTGGTCCCCTCTTACAAGGTTGGACATGCAAGTCATAAACAAGGCTAAAGATGTGAAGAGAAGACCAAAGAAAAACACACCAAATGGTTGGGTAATGCATGCACTTGAGAAGAAAGATTTTTTTGTTAACACTTTCATTGGTATGCATTATTGTAAGGCTGGAGAGACATTATGAAGTATCCATTTCTCAACTTTTCAATATTGAGAGCTCAACCCATCATCAAGAGAGGAGACTAAGCTCTCAAACCTGAAATGTTGAGAAATTAATACTTCACACTATGTCTCCAACCTTGCAAGGCATAAATACTTTGTGACCTCAAATATCCATCAAGCTTTAATTGATAATAATAGTGACAAGATGGGAATTTGTGTTGAAGGTTCTTAATGGAAATTATGGCATATAGTAAGGGGCCTTGTAGACCTAGTTAGGAAGACACATTTTCATAGAATTTGTTCATTGTTTTTAGAGTTGTATATCTTATACCTGCAAGAAGTGAAAGTCAATGTTTTTGTGTGGAACATGACCTTGAACTATATATGGCCTAATGTGATTTTTTTTCATTATTTTCATGTGAAAGGTAGAGGGGGCTTGGCCACTCTTTTCTCACCTAAATTTTCAATATGTATAATTGATCATGGAGTCAACCTCTCTAATAGAGTGTTGTGGGTGGTCTTGAATATTTTCGGTAGGGTCCTTGCTCTTGCCAATTTCTATGCCCACAATAAAGTAGAGGAAATAGTATCTTTGTGGGATTGGTTAGTTGAGTACCTCTTGAAAGTTGATTAGTTGTTGTGTGGAGATATTAATAATGTACAGTCCTAGGATGACAATATTATGATTAACCCCATCTACATGCCTCAATGGGAGCATACAACTTGAAATGATGTTAAGGACATAATTGTTGTCTACGATTCCAACAAGTATAGGAAGGAAGACTCATTTGAGTTATGACTCACTTTCTCTAATTTAAGGCCATATTTGAACAAGTTATGAAGCCTCTTGACATCGTTATACTATCTTGACATTGTTATGTGTCTTGATTTTTTTTTACTGTGGAAGGGTAATTCATTACAAGAGCTGGAGGAACTTGCCATATTTGGTCATGAAACCATTGTTTTTCCATATATTGGTGAGCATTCATGACGTGAATGTCAAAGTTGAGATACATTTTCAATGTCTCTCATTTGAAACATGTAACCAAGTCATTCAATGGATTTGGAACTTGTTTCATAGGTCATGAGTGTAATATAGGATTAGGTGGTGGAAACATGTGATTGGTCAATTTACACCATTCATTTAGGGTTTGAGTCATAGTTAATAGTCATGTGGGGCTCATGAAATAGAGTAGACATGCAAGATTTTTAGTGAGTTTCCTAATGGTTTTTGTTTACATAATATGATGAACCAATGTAGGAGAGAGTTGTTAAGATTTGACAATTCCTTAAGGTGGATGAACTTTGGCAAGCCTAGGGTGCTTAAATTCGTTCTTAGCTCCATTAGGTAAAAGCCACCCATACAGGGTTTTTTCAAAGATCTAACTATAAAACAAGCCTATGAAAAAAATAAGATCTTTGAAGAGTTTTGTTAGATGGGTAACCAACCAAGAGGACATTGAACATAATTTTTTATCCATTATTGTATTTCTTTTCCCTCTCCTCAACTAGTATGGATGCCTTATTAGTACCTCCTTTCTTGCTTTCTTTATCCATTTCTCCCCTTTTGGTCACCCGCTATGGTGGTTGCCTAAACAAAACTTGGCCATGTTAATCTGATTAGGAGGTTAATCTGAGGATTGACAGAAGACTTTATTGGCCATGTTTATGTTAGAAAAATGGGATCGCGGAGTAATAAAATAAAACAAATGTGGAAATAAAACACAGAATATACACAATATAGTAGAGACACATATAGATGTGGTTCACCAAGTGTGGGCTACGTCCACCAGAGAAATTGTCAGGTCCTTCCTTTATTATTATCCAACAAATGAAGGGATACAACCTACAACACACCCACTGTAACTTCCTCTTCTTTCTCTCATGGTCTCCTCTCTCAGAATACAATATCTGCAATTATCCATAGCTGCAATACATTTCCATCATAAAAGAGGGTTGCCTTCTAGGGAAAAAAACCATAAAATAAATTCCACCGTCACATCTGTGACCTTATAATGAACGGTCCATATTTACTATCAAATTACAATATACATTTACAAGGCAATTTTCCTTTGGGGGCTTCTCCCCCAGACCCTCCAGCTAGGGGGATAGCCCCCCCTGCACTCCCCCATGTGGAGGGGTGTACATTCTTCCAGGGTGTAAAGTCTTCATGGGGTATAAACACGACTGAAAACAAAGACCTCTGAATCAGGAAGATAATTAGGCTCCACAACCAAAAATCTCCCACTTGGAGACTGATCTCAACAACTCCACCATTGTTGTATTTGCTGGACTATGATCCTTATTGGACCTGGAAAATTTCTCATCTTCACCTTCATGCTTGAATACCAACAGAAACTGAGTAGGAAATCAGTTTCTCCTTGGTTACTCCCTTTGTTAACATGTCTACAGGATTCTGGCTAGTGTGTATCTTTTCCAACTTCAAATGTCCATCTTCCAAAATAGATCGTATGAAATGGTACCTCATATGTATATTCTTAGTCTTTGAATGGAAGGATGAGTTCTTTGAAAGATGAATGATACTCTCTATGTCACAGTACAACCTATTATTCTCTTGCTTCTTTCTCGATTCCTCCATAAACCTTTGTAACCAAATCATCTCTTTACTAGCCTTTGTAGCAACAACATATTGTGCCTCTGTTGTTAAAAGTGCAACAACCTTTTGCAATTTCGAAATCCAACTTATTGTTGTTCCACCTATAATAAAAACATACCTTGTGGTGCTCCTCCTGCTATCTTTATCACCTGCCATATTTGAATCAACATATCCATGTAGAACAATGTATGAATCTCCAAAACATAATGCATGAGTAGCAATACCTCTCAAATACCTGAGAATCCACTTTACTGCCTCCCAATGTTCTTTACCTTGTTTGTTCATATACCTACTCACAACTCCCTCTGCATGTGCAATATATGGTCTTGTGCAAACCATCGCATACGTCAAGTTGCCAATTGTTGATGAATAAGGGACCCTGGACATGTATTCTATCTCCTCTTATGTCTTGGGACACATTTCCTTAGTTAATTTGAAATGGTTGGCCAAAGGTGTACTAATTAGTTTTGCATTCTACATTCTAAACCTCTCCAACACCTTCTCTATGTACTCACCCTAAGACAATGTCAATTTGCAATTTTTCCTATCTCTTGTTATTCTCATACCAATGATATTCTTTGCAGCACCCAAATCCTTCATCGCAAATGAATTCGCTAATTTCTTCTTGAGCACATTTATATCCTGCATATTAGACCCTGCAACAAGCATGTCATCTACTTAAAATAGCAAGATAATATAGCTTCCATTTTCTAGCCTTTTAAAATAAACACAGTGATCATAATGACATCTACTATAACCTTGTTCTGTCATAAACCTGTCAAACTTAAAATACCAATTCCTTGGAGCTTGCTTTAGGCCATACAACCTGTTCTTCAACCTACATACCAAATTCTCCTTCCCTTTCACCTCATACCCATGTGCTTGCTGCATATAAATCTCTTCCTCCAAATCCCCATGGAGAAAAGTTGTTTTTACATCTAACTGTTCAAGATGCAAATCTTCTATTGCCTCAATACTTAAAATAGTCCTAATTGAAGTCATTTTAACAACATGAGAAAATATTTCATCCAAATATATACCTTTCTTTTGTGAAAACCCCTTTACAACAAGTCTATCCTTGTACCACTTTTTGCCTCCATATTCTTCCTTCAACCTGTAAACCCATTTATTCTGCAATGTTGTTTTTCCTGCAGGAAACTGAACCAAATCTCATGTCTGGTTATTTAGCACGGAATCCATTTCCTCTTTCATGCTTTTTTCCCACTTCTTTTTAGTGTCTACCTGCATTACCTCTTCATAACATTTTGGTTCACCAGAATCAATCAACAATAAATAATACAATGAAGGAGAGTATCGTTCAGGGGGTCTACTTAACTTGGTAGATCTTATAACAACACTTGCAGGAGTTTGAGGTACCTGCTTCTCCTGTTGTTGTACATTTTGATTTTCTAGTACCTTTGGAATTTCTTTTTCAATGATCTCATCAAGCATTGTGTATTCTGGTTTTTCTTTTTCTTGTATCTTTCCATGCACCTGATCTTTGTACATGACCTTCTCATTGAATATGACATCTCTACTCCTAATGATTTTGTGATTTTCATAATCCCATAAGAGATAACCAAAATCATTAACACTATCCAATAAAGGTACACTACTTGGATTTTTCCTCAACCTTTGTTCTATTTTCTTTATCAATATGGACAAATGCTTCACAACCGAAAGTCTTCAAAAAAGAATAGTTTACATTTTTACCTATCCATGCCTCTTCTGGAATTCCACCATCCAAAGAGCTTGAAGGTATTTTGTTTATTAAGTACATCAATATCTACAACATATTCCCAGAACTGTAAGGGCAGACCAACATGCAATCTCATACTCCTTTCACTGTCCATGATTGTCTTGTTCATCCTTTCTAAAACACTATTTTCTTGTGGTGTTCCTGGAACTGTCTTCTCTCTACAAATCCCATGGTATGAACATTAATCATCAAACTCCTTGCTGAAATATTCACCTCCATTGTCTAATCTAAGACACTTCAACCTTTTCTCTGTCTCATTCTCAACCAAACTTTTCTATTTCTTAAAAGTATAAAAGGCATCATATTTTTCTCGAATGTAATAAACCCAAGTTTTTCTAGTTGCATCATCAATAAAAGTAACATAATAAAGAGAGCTACCAAGAGATGATACATGAGTTGGTCCCCATACATCTGTATGCACAAGCTCTAACCTTTCACTCTTCTTTTCTTTTTCGACTCTGAGAAATCTAACTCTCTTCTGTTTTCCATAAACACAATGCTCATAGAAATCCAAATCAATTTGTTTAAGATCTGGCAAAAATTTATTTTTTGAAGTATTTGCATCCCCTTCTCATGCATGTGTCCAATCCTATGATGCCACAGTGTTGTATCCACTCTTGTTGATCCGTAGGATCTTTTAATGACTGTGGTTGAGTTTTAATTTTGCATGTGTTAATTAACCATTTGAGAAACTTAATGAAAGAATGAGGAAAAGAGAGGAATTATGACAGCCATATACACATATGCAGATCTGAAAGGAAATAATAGACAACAAACCATAACACGAGAATTGATAACGGAGTTCGGCACAACTTTGCCTATGTCTCCGGGCCTTTGTCTCTGTGGGGGAGGCTTCTTTATTTCTGTTCAAAAGCTCAAAATTACATCGCAGCAGTACCAATTGGCTACAAGACCGATCTGGTCATGTTCTTTCAGATCTCAAGAACCCTATAAAGAAAACAATGCGCAAAACGGACGTCCAGAGCTCCCAGAAATGACCCGCAAGCGTCTACTCCTCAAATGCTTCCCTGCATAAAAATGGCTTTGGCTTGGCTTCCCTTCAGCATAACTCTACTTTTTTTGTCCTCCATGGCCTTAATCAAGCCTGTTTTATATAGATCTGAAGTTGGTTGTCCATGTCCAACTTCCTCCCAAAATTTGGGCTCCAAAAATGCCCAATATCTCCCAAAAATGGAGAAAATCAATTAAAATCAGGCTTAATAACAAATAAAATTCCCAAACTATAGCAAAAACCCACTTTAGTTTTAAAAATAGGGCGCAGCCCCCAAACTTGCACGCGCTCCTGGTCATATCGGGCCATGTGGCCGAGCGCTAGCCCCTCTGGCTATGCGCTGGCCCTTCCCTTGTGCTAGCTCCTGGTCGTGGGTGCTTGTATAGGTCCACGGGCTTAACAATATAACACCCCCCCCCACCTTATTTGATGGATAGATCCCTAGTCCTGTGGCGGTGGTTATCGTGCTGGCGCGGGGTCCAAGGGCTAGGCCCTATCCAAACCCCCGCTGCGTTACCTCCGCGCTCCCAGTCACGGTCGTGTGTTTGTGCCGAGGGCTGGGGCTAAGCCCCATCCCTTTCCCCCGCCGAATAACACTTTATTCAAACATAAATAAAATGTTTAACATATAACTGTTAAGACCCACATGTGGAGTGGGCGGTTAGCCCGGTCCTTCCAGTCCGTTGCCTGAAGGATAGGTCGAGGGTTCGACCTCGGTGGAAACCATAAAATTTTACCAAACCACGAGCCAACCACAGGGTGCCACGTGGCAGCCCATGACTGGGCCATGTGGCACCTCAACAACCAATCTGACTCTGCCACCTGTCAAGCGTCGAATGGTCCACGTGCCTGCCACCTGTCTCTGTACCTGCCCAGTCATTGCCCTGTCAGCTTTGCCACGTGTCTGCCACGTCAGCCTGTGCCATGTGTCACCCTTACAGTGGTGACACGTGTCACCCTCTGATTGGTCCATTCGTCTGGCGTACGCCACATCACCTGCCACGTGTTGCCTCCAGGAGTTGCCATGTCAGTTGTACGGCCTGTACAGTCAACATACCACGTGGCACTGTACGGACTGTACAGTCATCCCCTTTTTTTGCCTGTTTGGGTTTTCAGACAGAACGCGATATCTTTCGCATACGGAGCCCGTTTGACGAAGTAATTATATGGCCGGAATCAGGAAGATGATATGGATGCAATGGCGTTGGTTTCATCGGATTCCGAGCACTTTCATTTTTGAGCATTTTTAAGCCCTGTCGGGCTTTTGGTTCCGATTCTAGATCACACTTCCCCACTAAAAGACCTTTTGGTCCCCAAAAGGTTACTGACCAGTCAACAAGCTCGGGATAGGCCACCCGGCTTGTCCTCTGTCTCTGAACTCTGTCCTGTGCACCTGTCTCATCAATATCAACTGTAACACAA
>ML780636.1:664027-771197 GCA_009831015.1 Picea engelmannii | reverse complement strand
TCTTAGTTTTAAAGATTGCCATTCAATTAATGCTTTTTCTTTATAACCCAAAGGATAGAATTGTTTCCTAAGTGCAGAAATGAAACTCTTCCATGATGGAAATACATTACCCACTTGTTGTGTTCCCTTTTGCAGCTTGCTTTTCCACCAGATGAGAGTTGTACCTACAAGTCTCAAAGATGCCAACTTGATTTGTGTGGCCTCATCCTTGATCTGTTGCACACTGCAATATACCTCCATCTGCCTGATCCAATTGTCAAGTTTTTCTGCATTTACTTCACCATCATATATGGGCAACTCAAATTTGACATCAAGTTTTAACAATGGCATTTCATTCTTATTCTTATGAACACTTTTCTTTCCATTAGATGTAGAACTTGAACTTGAAGAAGAAGGAGAAGGAGGTGTTGATGGAGGTGAAGGAGGAATATGAGGATGGTCCTCTTCCTCTTCACTTTTTCCCTTTGAAGATTCACCCAAAATTGTTCTCTTCCGTTCCAAGTAATCCTCGTACAAAACTTTCACCATCTCCGACATAGCAAGGAATGTTTTCCGGAACTCTTTCTCATCCTAAGAAATCCCTTCTTCTGATACCATCTTCAAGGTGTGAGAAGCTCTCTTTCTTAATCGAATTAATGGATTCTCTGCAACAATCTTGCCTTCACCATGCTATAGCTTTTCCCTGGTTAACATGCAAAACTCAAATCCAAACGTCAACTAGCTCTGATACCACTTGATCCGTAGGATCTTTTAATGACTGTGGTTGAGTTTTAATTTTCCATGTGTTAATTAACCATTTGAGAAACTTAATGAAAGAATGAGGAAAAGAGAGGAATTATGACAGCCATATACACATATGTAGATCTGAAAGGAAATAATAGACAACAAACCATAACACAAGAATTGATAACGGAGTTCGACACAACTTTGCCTACGTCTCTGGGCCTTTGTCTCTGTGGGGGAGGCTTCTTTATTTCTGTTCAAAAGCTCAAAAGTATATCGCAGCAGTACCAATTGGCTACAAGACTAATCTGGTCATGTTCTTCCATATCTCAAGAACCCTGCAAAGAAAACGGCACACAAAATGGACGTCCGAAGCTCCCAGAAATGACCCGCAAGCGTTTGCTCCTCAAAAGCTTCCCTGCATAAAAATGGCTTTGGCTTGGCTTCCCTTGAGCATAACTCTACTTTTTCTGTCCTCCATGGCCTCAATCAGGCCTGATTTATATAGATATAAAGTTTTTTATCCATCTCCAACTTCCTCCCAAAATTTGGGCTCCAAAAATGCCCAATATCTCCCAAAAATGGAGAAAATCAATTAAAATCAGACTTAATAACAAATAAAATTCCCAAACTATATAAAAAACCCACTTTAGTTTTAAAAATAAGGTGCAGCCCCCAAACTTGCGTGCGCTCCTAGTCATATTGGGCCTTGTGGCCGAGCGCTAGCCCCTCAGGCTATGTGCTGGCCCTTCCCTCGCGCTAGCTCCTAGTCGTGGGGCGCTTGTATAGGTCCATGAGCTTAACAATATAACACCCCCCTCGCCTTATTTTATGGATAGATCCCTGGTCCTGTGGCGGTGGTTATCGTGCTGGTGCGGGGTCCAAGGGCTAGGCCTTATCCAAACCCCCGTTGTGTTACGTCTGCACTCCCGGTCACGATTGTGTGTTTGTGCCCAGGGCTGGGGCTAAGCCCCGGGCCTTTCCCCCGCCGAATAGCACTTTATTCAAACATAAATAAAAATTTTAACATATAATTGTTAAGACCCACATGTGGAGCGGGCGGTTAGCCCGGTCCTGCTAGTCCGTTGCCCGGAGGATAGGTCGAGGGTTCGACCCCGGTGGAAACCATAGAATTTTACCAAACCATGAACCAACCACAGGGTGCCACGTGGTAGCCCATGACTGGGCCACGTGGCACCTCAACAACCAATCTGACTCTGCCACCTGTCAAGCGTCAAATGGTCCACGTGCCTGCCACCTATCTCCGTACCTGCCTAGTCACTGCCCTGTCATCTTTGCCATGTGTCTGCCACGTCAGCCTGTGCCACGTGTCACCCTTACAGTGGTGACACATGTCACCCTCTGATTGGTCCATTCATCTGTCGTACGCCACATAAACCTGCCATGTGTCACCTCCAGGAGTTTCCACATCAGATGTACGACCGTACGACCTGTACATTCAACATGCCACGTGGCACTGTACGGACTGTACAGTCATCCCCTTTTTTTGCTTGTTTGGGTTTTCGGACAGAATGCAATATCTTTCGCATACAAAGCTCGTTTGACTAAGTAAATATATGTCCGGAATTAGGAAGACGAGACAGACGCAATGGCGCTGGTTTCGTCGGATTCCGAGCACTTTCATTTTTGAGCATTTTTAAGCCCTGTCAGGCTTCTGGATCCGATTCTAGATCACTTGTAGAAGTTAAAGAGATAAAAGAGTCAGTATTACAAGTACATAAATACAATGTACCTACCTTCTCTCCTTTTTCTATCACCAGTGATCCTTTGGTGACCTTCCACACCTTATCTGTAAATATGGATATACGGCCTTCACTTGCCACCTTCCTTGTTGAAATTATATTTTTCCTTAGATCTGGAACGTCTTACCTCTTTCAACAACCATTGGTTTCCATTCATTTGCTATATTTTTACCTTTCCCATTCCAACAATTTTGCATGGTGCATCATCACCCAAATGAACCTGTCCAAAATCACCTTGAACATAATCTAGAAAATGTTTCCTATGGGGTGTGGCATGAAATGAATCCCCTGAATATTCTACTCAAGACTCATAAATATTATATACAGAAAGAATCAAATCATCTTGTAACACATAACCTGTTACATTTACTTCCTAATTTTTCTCTTGTTGTCCATCTCTTTGTTTCTTTGGAGCTCTGCAGTCTTTCTTCAGATGTCCTTTCTTCCCACAATTCTATCATTCTATCTCTCCCATTCTATATTTGGATCTGCCCTTCCTAGAATTCTCTCGGTTCCCTAATCCCTTTCCTCTATCCTTTTGTCTTCCCATGTTCTCCATGTTTAACACATTACCTGATGTCTCACCTGTGCTTTTCCATCACATTTCCTCACTAAGGAGAACACCAACAACATCATCAAATTTTAAATTGTTTGAACCAGAGACATAGTTACTTACAGCCATGACCAATCCGTTCCAACTTTTGGGCAATGAGGACAAGATTATAAGATCCCTAACTTCATCATCAAAGTCCACTTTTACATAACTTAACTGATTAGTAACTGTATTAACTTCATTTAAATGATCTGCAACATAGCCACCTTCTGACATCTTCATATTAAATAATATCTTCATTATAAATACCCTATTGGACGCCGAGGGTTTTTCATACAGTTTAGCCAATGCTTCCATCAACTCCTTCATTGTCTTTTCTTTCGAAATATTGAAAGCCATCGGCACTGCCAGACTCAACCGTATCATTCCTAGTGTCTTTCTGTCAAGAACCTCCCATTCTTCATCCTTCATGGTCATCGAATTCTTTGTTATTCCACCCAATGGTAGGAATAGATCCTTCTAATATTAATAATCTTCCATTTTCATCTTCCATAACTGGTATTTTTGGTTGTTAAATTTCTCGACCCTAAACTTTTCATCTTCCGCCATTGCTCCCACTCGAACCATGAACCCTCTTTCCCTGCGAGTTACCTTTCGTTCTGATACAAATAAAATAAAACAAATGCGGAAATAAAACACAGAAGATACACAATACAATAGAGACACAGATATACGTGGTTCACCTAGTGTGGGCTACATCCACCAGAGAAATTTCCAGTTCCTTCCTTTATTATTATCCAACAAATGAAGGGATACAACCTACAACACACTCGATGTAACTTCCTCTTATTTCTCTCACAATATCCTCTCTCAGAATACAATATTTGCAATGATCCATAACCGCAATACATTTCCCTCATAAAAGAGGGTTTCCTTCTAGGGAAAAAAACCCTAACATAACTTCTACCGTCAGATCTACGATGGACATGAGAATTCATGAAAAAATGATTTTGAGTTCTTTTTAAGTAACAACAATGTGTACTTTAGATTCTCTCTGAATGAGAAACTGAACAAGGGTGAGATCCCACCCTTCATGAATTAAGGTGTTGCATTTGTAAGGAAGCTTGAATTGCATGGCATGCAGAATGCAAAGGATAGCTTGTTTTTGGGTATTTATACTTTGGGGGAATGATTGTATGGGAAGTCAGTGGTCATGATAGAAGCTTGTAAGCTTATGAAAAATAATAATAATAACAAAGTCCCCTTTACAATTGGGTAGACTTGAATCTTATATTTACGCTGGAAATGTCTCTTGTGATAACCTAAAACTTATGTGAAGTAACAAGAAGAGAATGTAAAAGTTGAGGCTTGGAATGTTTATAAGGATTTATGTCTTGATATAATATGGTTAATCGTATGCTTCATTTTATTAGGGTATGTTGATTTGTATGTCAAACTTTTATACTATGGCATGACTACGCATGTTACTTGTGAAGTAACTGGCAATATTAAGAAATCAATAATCTATCATTTCTACTCTAGATCATGGTATATTCTATAATTCTTCTCTAAATATTATATTTTTCTAATAAAGAACACCACAAGTGGTATCAAAGAAATTTTCTAAGTCGATATGTTTAGATAATATTTTATAGGCTATAAACATATTCTAGCATCTTTAAATAACATAGTGATATATCATTCAACATGTAAATCTATGGTAGGGGAAGAATACATGAAATAAATACAAGCGATTTCACCTAGTTGGACACCCTTTTAACCTTTGTTAGTACCCCTTCAAGTAGTACCACATCAAACAACACTTGTATACATAATTTCACTTTCACAATTACCCTTGGGTATATCAAAATCCCCTAGGTTACATGAAACCGGCTTTAGATCATCCAATCAACCATCTTGTTGCTATAGTGCAGTGAGAATAACACTCTGAAAGATTACTCTCTAGTACCTAGGTAGTTGGGTAGTATCGCTAAGGATACAATTGAGCCTCCTTAGTTGGTACCTTGAAACATTCGGTTAAGTACTACTATTAGACCTTGCATGTATATCAAAGAGCTATAGAACCTGCCACCCCCTTTCTCTTTGGACCCTGGAAAACTTGTCCTCTACTGCTAGTCCATGAAATTCCTACATAAATGGAAGTATTTAGAATTTGGAAATTATGTCAACATAGTAATATTCAAGAGGGAGTACATCTCCACCATGAGTAACAAAAATAAATAAATAAAAGAGAGCCTAGGTCCTATCCACATCCTTATATGAGACCTATCTCAATGAAATCTTTGATTTAAGCTAATAGCCATGGTACCACTCTAGTAACAAACTTTTTCGGACCTTCTTGCACCACTACCAAGAATATATGTCAACAAACCTAGAATTTAGTGTTGATTGTATTAGTATCGCTCTTCAGTAACATTTTTCTTGTGGACCCACATCTCTATGGATACCACTTGAGGAATATATCTCTCCACCGACATATCCTCTCTGGAAAATCTGTGTGATGAGTTGCAACACAAGATAGACTGCAACCACTCCTATGATCAAAAAAATCTTGATGTCATCCATGACAAGCTAGCCAACTTGGAGTCGCTACCAGACTATATGTCCGAACTCATGGAAATGAAAAATCAGATCTTTGCTTCACAATCCTTAGGTTATCAATGGCCATAATGACCTTCCCAAAAGGAAGAGGGTAAATAATCCAATTTCACTGAGCATCATTCTACCCCACTAGTTTGTGATTAGATGACTCACAATATGTGGCATAAAGTTCCTAAAGTTGATCTCAACAAATTTGATGTATCAAACCCCACATGATGGTCACTTAGATGGAACATTACTATTCCTTACATGGCATCACACATGACTTGATGAAACTGCATGTGGGTGTCTTATATTTGGATCCTAAACATTGGAAATGGTGGCAATGGCGTAGAACTACCATGGGGGTTTAATTTCTTGACCACAATTTGTCTTGGACCTCTATGGATGATTTTAAACAAACACTCATTATTTGGGATAACAGACCAAGCTTAAACAATCTAGCATAGTCAAAGATTTCATATTTTCTTTTGAACAACTAGGCATTCACATTGAAGGCATGTCTAACACTTTTTTCAAGGAATGCTTTATCAATGGTTTGAAAGAAGAGATATGTTTACAAGTCTTAATGGATCATTCTTCCACTTGGTTGGAAGCCTCTCAAACAACCTGGGAAGCCCAAAGGGTGGTGAATTCTCAAATTAAAAATACTCCATTTATTCCTCATCCCCATCCCATTATTCCCCCCCCTACCAATCCCTCTCCACCTATCAAGATCCACAATTTAACCCAAGAAAAAATTGTGGAGTTTCAACTTAAAGGTATCTAATACAACTATGATGAGAAATGATTCCCCAAGCATAAATGTAAGGAGAAAAAAATCTTTATGGCCATTTCAAAGGACATTTCTAATGATGAGGATAAATATATACCTCCAGAGGACCTTTATCCATCCATTCGATACATTCCTCCATTTGATCCACAATATGTGGATCCACATATCTCCCTACCTACCTTATTTGGTATTTTTGCTCCTCAAACCCTCAAATTGATTGGCTACATCAAACATCACAAAGTCATTGTCTTAAGTCAAAGTGGTAGCACCCATATCTTCATTCATTTCCTTGTATCCCAAGAAACCCACTACTACATCCATGATGTGAACAACTTTCAAATCATGATTGCTAATGGAGGTTCGATGAAATGTGGTGGTTGTTGTGCAAATGTGAGGCTTCAAATGGGTGGTTATTCCCTGAAAACCCACATGTTTTCTATTGAAATGGGTGGTTGTGACATTGTCTAAGGTGTTGAGTGGTTATGGACATTACACCCCATCACCATAGATTTCCATGAGTTATACATGAGTTTATAGTAGGAGGGCCATAACTACACTTTTAAAGTAATTACAACCGACTCTTCCAAGATCATCAACTTTCACTGTATGTAAAATCTTCTTAAAAGGGGGCATTCAAGCATTGTGGCTCAATTCCATTCCATTCAAGCCTTCGAGACAGCTTCTCAACCCCTTTTTATTGACATGTATTTAGTTTTGTCAAAATGTGAATCCTTCTTTAAATCTCCCCAAGGACTACCACCCTCATGTGGTGTGCACGATCATTCTATTATGCTCATATCAAGTAGGCTCCCAACCAATATATTCCTATATCGCCATCCATTTTTCCAAACAAAATAAATATAAAATATTTTCTAGGAGTTTCTCTTCGCTGGTGCCATCCACCCTAGTACCAACCCTTATTCATCATTGGTCATCATGGTCCTCAAGAAATAAGGCACTTGGCACATGTGTCCCAACTTATTAGCTCTAAACAATTTGATATTCAAGGATAAATTTCCTATTCCCATTATTAATGACCTCTCAGATGAACTCAAGGGTGCTCAATACTTCACCAAAATCGATCTCCACTCGAGCTAACACCAAATTTGCATGAAAGAAGTGGATATTCCTAAAACTTATTTTCACACTCATGAAGGCCATTATGATTTTTTGGTGATTCCCTTTAGACTTTGCAATGCACCTTCCACCTTCTAGAGTCTCATGAAAAAAATATTTAAATCCTTTATACATCATTTTTTCCTTGTCTTTGTTTATGACATCTTGATCTATAGTACAACTTAGCCAACCCATGTCAGCTATGTGGATTAGGTATTACAAATACTTGTTGATCGTCAAATATTTCTCAAGTGCTCCAAATGTTCCTTTGGCATCTCTGAAGTGTAATATTTAGGCTATATTGTTAGTCATGATTGTATGCATGTGGATCCAAAGAAAAATTATGTGATGAAGTATTGTCCTTGGCCCAAAACTATTAAAAGTTTAATAGGTTTTCTTGGTCTCACTGGTTACTACAAGAAGTTCATATTTACAAAAATTCTCTTTGGCTCACTAGTTATTTTCTTTTTTATTTGAATTCATCCAATGAATTGATTTTTGATTAATGTAGATTCTAACAATACTATTATACCACAAATTTCCACACTACATTTGAATTTATGAGATGGCCTAGTCCATTCCCTAGCTTGCAGACCTAAATCCAACTCTCCTTCATCAGATTGATAAAAAAAAAAAACTTTTGTTGTCATACGCTATTCACCCATGTGAAAATCACGTATATACAATATTTTCCAGTCTACAAACCATGTATACCATTAATTTTGTGAAAAATAAAAAATTTCCACATTTTCAAGCAAGGTTTTTTGTTTGTCCCATTCCCAAACTTCCACTGGCTTGTACACAACAGAATATAACCATATCAACCTTTTTAGGATGGTATATAAGCATCTATGGGGATATGGATGAGGAGAGACAAACTTGGTGAAATATTATGGTGACGATTTGCAAGATCCCCTATTCCTTGAACCTCTAAGTAACATCCCCTAATTTGGAAACATGTTTTCCAACATTCCTTCCTCTCTCATATATTATCGTAGGGTGTGTTCCTATCCCTTCTGGGTCATTCAAGGAAGAACCACTTTATTGAGTTTATGCTTGAAGGGTCTAGTGGAGGAACCTGGGCGGTTGGGTTTGAGGTAGTGTTTGCGGTTAGAGTCAGTTTGTAACTACCTACTTATATTGTTTCAATAAAAGAGTTCTATTTCCCTCCATATGTTTGTAATTTTGTTCAATCTATTTATATATGTTAACTTGATTTACATATTTGAATTTGCACATTAGATGTATAACTTGATTTAATAACTACCTTGTTGCAATACAGACTTGATCTTCTTTGGCAGGTTGGTGAGGGAAAGGATTAGAAACAAATCAAAGTTTGAGAACAGGGATCTATACCAAATGTTTGGATACAAGGTACAAGGTATTTATTTCTCTCTTTTAAGTAGTTATTTCTTTATACGTTTGTATGTGAGAGGGTAAGTTCAATATTTTATATGTGGTCATGCTATGTTGTGAGATAAACCCATGGTCACAGGGTAAAAATCACGTAAAAAATACTAATTTATTTTCATCATCTAATGAGGTGAAAAGGGTACAAGTTGCCCAAACCATTCCTCCTCTTCTCTTTTCCAATGGAGTAACCAAGAAAATATACTTGTAGTAGAGAGGTTGATTTTAGAGTCCTAAATATATCAATGTCTATATGAGACTCCTTAGTCGGTGGAGAAAAAGAATTTATAGAATCCATGTGAGTGAATTCCTATGACATTTTATATTTTCTACCTAATAGGGATTCATTACAACATTCTTCCACAATGTATATTTTTCATGTCTTGGTCAAATCCTTGATTTTCAGTGAGTTCCAGATTGATGAGAGAATATATGAAGCAAGTTTTTCTTTTGTAAATAAAAAGGGTCCTTGTATTAATATCGACTATTATCTATACAATGCCAAGTGTTATCCACCTATTCTACCACAAAAGGGAAACCAGAACAAGTGGTTGACATTAAAGACACAGAGTTTGATGTGTCATCACATGAGCTAAAACTGTGTGAACAAAATTGTATGATTAAACTTTATGAACAAAAATGTATGAACAAAATGGAATTGGTCACTATGACCATCTAGTCTGTACTAGGAGCAATCAAAAAATAGTTTTGTACAACGAGAGAAAACAAAAAATCGAAACATGGAGGCTTTACTCCACAAGCGAGCTTGGGTGGCCATGGATTTTGTAGATAGGGGCGTACTTCTGGCCACACATTGGGCTTCGAGTCCACGCAAGAGCATCCGCTAATGCATTGAACAATATGTCTAGTCTTTGGTCGAGGATGCATTGTAAGTGCAGTTGATCATCTTGCGTTTGCCGAATTTTGAAAATAAGTTGGAGGTGCTCCTCTGAGAGTCGATTTTCATAGAGTAGAGGCTGCTCCACTTCCTTGTCCTCGCTAGCGATCACCGTGTTCTCCTTTACCTGCAAGCTTGGAGGCATTTCCTCCTCCACCATGCAGCCACCATCACCAAACACCGAGTCCTGTGGATTGATTTTTGAGGAGGCAAGAGGATTAGTGAGCAAAGGAGTGTGCTCTCTCGATGGTGGTGTTTCCTCTTTAACTGGTAAATTTCCATGGATGTAGTGAGGGGGTGACGATGGAGGCTCTGACTGCCCCTGGCTATTATTCATGGGGCCATAGATGCAAGAAGCAATGAGAGCCAATTGGTAGGGGTAAGTCTGTCACGCCTGGAGAGGGCGTTGTAGTACAACGAGCCTCTCCTAGACTTCCCCCTTTCTCTTGGCATGGTAGTGAGAATGCAAAGGTTGGTTTGCGGTGGAGTGAAGTCGGAAGGCTGAGAGGTTGCTAGAAAGCGCTCGAGAGAGCTCTAAAGAGTTGAATCACAGGTGTAAAAGCAAAGGTAAATGAAAATAATTTACCTGTGAGAGCCGAGGGATAGGAGCGGAGTAGTGGAAGGATAAAGAGATAATTTTCCTAAGAGAGCAAGGGAGAAAACACAGTTGCAGAGGGAAAAGGTGAGAAAATGCTTAGAAGATCCAAGGAGCAGGAGCAAATGCATAGGGGGAATGAATGAGTTCACCGGGGCGATTTCCCACTTAGTACACCATGAATTGACATATAGGCTAGCCATGAGAGTCGAGGTGACGACCTCCCTAGGCCTGGTACGTCTGTTTTGTCTTGTGCGAGGGGCCATTAACCCTTGTCCAGGCACATTTCCATTACTCTTCTTGTGGTGTGGGTCATTCTGCAGTTATGAGCAGATTGTTGGTGGTCGGGGTTAATAACTCCCCCGGTCGCCCCATTCCATCTGTCCTCTGACATTGACTAGGTGGCACCCCATCCGGAGAATATATGAGAGTTAGTAGATAAATTGAGCTCTATAATCATAAGGAAATTGTATAAAATACTACATATATGAGAACTTCTTGTGTCACTGAGAGGGTTCTAGGCATATAACAATGAAGATGAAGGAGAGTATTCGAAGATAATGAATATGTCATTGTGGATATTGAAGGGCATGGACTAGTCCATTATGAAGCCAAATATACCCCCACCCTCCCCCCTTGGCCCCCAAATACATAATTCTAAACCTCATCCCTTAGATACCTAATCCTAAACCTACCCAATATCTATGTGTTTTTAATATATTCAAAATAAACCCTTAATCCTTACATAATGTGCCATATATTGATTTCTATTTTTAGAATTTTGAATACCTCAATATGAACTAATGTGCTATATATTTCCTAGTTAGTGAACCCCTCATGGAAATTATGCCTAGATCCAAGCTATGGAAAAGATAGAAGAAATTGGGATAACTCCTAAGATCCATGGTGTTTTGATTAGGTTATATGAAAATGTTATTGTTGAGATGAAATTTAATGATAAACATTAATTGTAATATTGATGTTAAACAAGGGTGCCCCCTTTTTACCACCACTTTTTATATTTATATTACTAAAATTGAGAAATGTTTAAGAGTGGAATGGTGCATTGGTGTTAACATGGTGGGACTCATTATTGTCCTTCTCTTATACATTGATGATATTTCTCTCCTTGCAAAAACTATTGAATATCTTCACAAGCAACTCAAAGTTCTCCAACAATTTTGTAAAAATTATGAACTTACCATTAATATCGATAAAACCAAGATTATGATAATTAAATCTAAAAATACAATTTATTCAATAATTTTATATTGTGATAACTCTCTTGAAGAGGTGCAATAGTAAAACTAGTTATTAGGTATCGATTTCAATTGATATTTGAAATAAAATCATGTTGTCGAGAAGATAATCATTGGTGGTGAAAAGCTTATTAGGTCTTGATAAATAATGTAGAAATGTTGACCTCTAGGATTGGGATACATAAAAAAAAAAATCATTCTCAATATTTTAGTTGTCTAGGCTATTCTTTTATGGTTATGATTTTATCTTGTTGCATCCCCTATTAGACTTGGAATTAACTTGAGAAAATCCAAAATTGATTAAAAACTAAATGCAATAGTACTTATACCATTTTCTTAATTGAAGTTAGTTGTACTTCTATGGAGTTTATCCATGATTAGATACTAATATTGTAAGCATAGATTGCTCAATATGGATAAATAGAGGTTCCTTGTTATTGATTCTAATATGAGTAGTAGCTACCACAAGTTAGAGAGGTTGGGATAGAGATTATGAGGCTTGAATTAACTATAAAAGCATAAAATAAGACAAAAAAATCAATAATATTGAGAATATTAAATCTTGCATCCTATGAATCTTAAATATAAGACTTCAAATGAAAATCAAATCATGAACAAGAGGAAGTTTAAATATTACAAAGACTATGTGAATCCTAATTTCAATGATCAAAACAAATTTTCCACCATTATGAGATTAAAGAACAAAATTAATATTGTGAAAATCAAGAACAATGGTGACGACCTCCATTATGAAACTAGTCATTTGACTAACCAAAAAACACTTTGGTATGAGAAAATATGTGAAATTTATGATACAAAGGAGGTTGAGGATGAACATAATTTCCTTTTGTATTGACCTACCATCAATAATATAAGACATAGCTTAACATAGTTTCATAATTTAATTACTCTTCAAGACCTCCTTGCTTATGAAAATCACAATGGCCTTGGTCCTTTCATTTCCACCATGTTCAAGTATAGAAATGTCATTTTATAGAATATTTAGTCTAATTCTCTTTGTTTGTCCAATAGACCTCATTGATCATAGGGGATAGTAAACATCATAATCATCCTTATTATCTTGTCATAATATAATTAATTATGCAATTTAAAGTAAGTGCAATATATAACCTATGAAAACATAATTATTATGCTTTAGAAAACATTAATAAACTTAATAATATACACAATTTGTGTTTTTGATTTCCAACTTTTGCAGTAAGAATTGTTTGGTAGATAATTTTTAGAAACCATTGCATTTGCTAATTTCGTATTGACTTTTCAAACTACACTCTGGTTCATCTTCAGGATACAATGATTTGTGAGAGTTATAACCTCCTTTAAACTTATTAATATATATTAAGTAAATTTCCAAGATAACTAGGGTTACCAATAATTGTAAATAATGGCTAAGTGCATGTTATATGGTAACAACTTGGATGTGTAATATTTCCTATGGAATATTAGGGTTTCCAAGAGAGTTTTTTTATTATCAATGGTAGCATAGGAGGTAGGGGTTCCTCTGGTTCCTCTCCCTCCCCGTATTCATCCTTATCCTTTGAAGTTATGTCCTTCCAAGACATATCAAGAAGGTGGATTTATACTAACCAACCACAAGGAGATTCATGAAGAAATTGGATGAAAATTCAAGTGTTAAATTCTTGCATTCATATCTTATTAAGAAATAATCCATGTTCACATAAAGGGATTTGGTGGGACAATTCAATAGAATATGTCCATCCCCTGATTTAATGGAAATATGGTTGCAAAAACTTGGCACTTGTTGATCAAAGGTCAAATGTAGACCTTTTTTTTATGGAAGAGATATATATGCATTTCTCTTTGAACTGAAAGTAATAGATATATTATATTATGAAGAAACCCATATTTCATGAGACCATGAGGCATGTAACTAAATAAATGGTCCTTTGACTTCAACCCAAAAGTAGGCATCCCCTCAACAATCCCAATATATTTGAGACTTCCACACCTCCTTTTAGTCTCGTGGGATTGAAAAACCTTAAATTCCATTTGAAACTTTGTCAAAAAATATATAGATGAAGAATAATCAAAATTGTATAGTTCTCTCGTGCAATAATTTATGTCAAGATTGATGTGGAAAATTCATTCTTAAAATAGTGAAGCTAGATTGTGTAGGTTAGTGATTCCTCTAGTGATTGGACTATGAACAACTACCTTTTAGATGTAATATTTTCCACGAGTATGGGAAGTTTGAAAAGAATTTCAAATTGAGTGAGAATTTTTTTTCACGAGATGCCTACAAAGAAAAGGGATCATCTAACCTAGAAAAATATATAGCCTAAAAGAAATCATTGACTGCCATTAAGAAGATCAAGGAAAACACTCTCAAAATAAGTTCATGGTCCTTTCCCCTATCAAGACTACCCGTATTGATGTATTTAGTGGTGTGATTCCTTGGACTTTGATACAGAGTTACGACTCAAAATTACCCCCAAATGTTGGCTATATATATAGTCATCATCCTAATTTAATTTAACATATAAGAAATGCATTTAGTTATTCACATACAATCATAAAAAATCATCCCATTAGTAATTCATAATTTACTAAAACATAAGAGAAATCATCCCAATCAATGTAAACACAAGTTACAATGGGAAAAACCTCCTCTTGAGGCAAAAATCTGCTTTATCCAATAACAATACTTATCTCTATCAATTTCTTGAATTCTCACCAAAATCCCTTATACTTCCACACTATCATCATTTCAATAATTTCAAATATACATAACGACTTATGATAGATATATAACCATTTTATAGTTCAATTAAAACAAACATTCCATAAAAAAAAACAACAAAAACTTCAATATAATTAAACCCCTCATGCACAATCTATTGACTCGCTTGGTTATCCTGATAATCAAGAAAGCCTCTCCTTTGTGCTTACTTTACCCTATGCAGGGTTACTTTGGTGATGGTTGTGGATATCTACCCCAAATACCCTTGAACCTCCCTCTCACCTTATAGGATCCTTCAACATGACTCCTTAAGATATAGAGACTGAACCTTCCCTAGGACACCTTAAACATGATGAGTAGTTAGCCTCTAGTGATGACTTCTTATCTTCTCACCCTTTGTTATGTCCACATTCACTTAAATTTCATACGTCCTCTAAGCTATCATATATCACTTTATCCTTCCCTTCCTTCCTATTCACGCCTTTCCCAACCTGACTGGGCCAACCCCTCCTCTTCCTCACATTCCGTTATTTTTCATCTCCTTCCTTAGATTTATGTTGGTAGTTTGAGGTGATTTTTCATAACCTTGAAATGGTCCCATGTTTTAATGTGGATTTCTCAAGTTCAATGAATCCCTATCCTAGATGGGACCTTTGTGGGGCCAATTTGGATCTCTTGTCATCAAATGTGGCCATCTCCTATCTTAGTATTGTTTAGTCATCCTTATTGCTCATCTCAAATTCCTCTCTTCATGGCCTCCCATGATCTATAATATCTTCTCCTTTCCCTCTTTCCCTATTCTCTTGGGGAAATCCTCACCTCTCTTCTCAAGCTCCTCTCCCATGCCTTATTTTCTCCCTTTTCCTTGGTTGTGTTATCGATAACTTGATCCCTTTATATGTCATGATCTCAAGTATGATCCTCATTGAGATGAATTGTCCCTAATTGGGATTAACTATCACTTAATTGATCTCTCTCCTAATATGTCCCCATAAGTTGGTCAAATTCCATAACATGAAGCTTTGGATCCCATCCTAAGTCATTGATGTCTTCATTTTCAATTCCTTTACCATTGATAGTATATACTGTGTCATTGTCTTCCCTTGTTCTTGCATTAACCTTTTGATAACATATGTTGCCTTCTATTCTCATTTTAGCCCCATGTTGACATATCTCATATCTATGTTTTTTCTCTCAAGATAATATGTCCTTGACTAGTGTATGGAACCTCCATGACCACGATAATATGTAATGTTCCCAAACAAATTTTCTTGGAACATTTTAGGTTTTAGTGTTTTTTGGTTATGGTATTTTGTCAAACACCTTGCAGATTTTTGTCTTATTGAGTTTCGTTGGGTTTATGGTGATGGTTATTGTTGTGTTTGCAACAAGTAAATGATAAAGATATAACAATGGAATATACTCAACAAGATGCAAAACAAATAACACAAAAATAGCCACAAATACCTCAGATCTAATGTTATTTAGAAATATAGTTGTCCTCATACAAAATGGAGCAGATATGGAATACATATAAGAGAATAGAGTGCATGTATAATAATGCCTCCAAGATACAATAGAGAGATGAAGATATGGGCTTCCAAAATCCTCCCCAAGCTCTCTGAGACCTCTAAGAACCAACTGATCCCCTTTGATGTAGATGAAGCCTTCTCTAGCACAATGCACACTTCCTGGTTGGAATAGACTAAGGGTGGTATGCCTCATCTATGATGGCCTCCAACTCATGAAAAACTATTATAGAAGATAGATTTGATGATGGAAAGATGATAAGAGTAGTATTTGAGATGTAGCTCAAATAGAAGACCTCCAAACAACAATATCTCTAAGAGCATATGCTCCCTCACTAGTTGTAGCAAGAAAATAATTCAACCTCTAAGGATATGGCCTCTAATCCATTGAAATCAAATTCCAAAAGGTATATCAGGAGATAGAAAACTTATATGTTGAATCTCCAAGCTGATGAGAGTGATATCCTACTCCACAACACAAGATCCCCAATGAACAGTGCACCCTCCTCAAGAGAATTGCGCTCCACTGGAAGCTAAAATGGATAGGATGAAGAATCCACTCAAGCACTGAAGAAAAAAGGAACCCTAGTGATATATAACACCTCTAAAATTATATATCTCTCAAATCCAATGTCTACAACCCTCCACAAACTCCTCTCTCAAGGAAAGTGCACCCTAGCTCTACAGAAAACTCCAAAACTGTGCCCTGCTTCCTCAACTACTCCTATAACTAAATATTAATTGATGTATAATGGTGAGGGAGGAATATGTCACCTCCTTGGCCAAGCTTGGATTAGTAAAGGTGGGATATTTCACCACAGAGCTGATCTCTATGGTTTGTTCAGTCAAAACCCTCAAAACCCCAACTATCATGGGCTCTCTAGAAAGAAGCCAAACATCAAAATGATAATCAAGATAATGAAAGAATAGAGGCACATATCTCTATTTCATCCTCCCTATTCACCTTTTCTCTCCAAGTGACTTTTACTTTATTTTTATTATTCCTTAATTAAATCACTTTATTAATTAATTAGCCTTTTTGCCTCTAAAAAGTGATTTATTCATCCCTATGGCTTCTCTTGCCACTAAAAGTAACTTCTCGTCATCTAATCATGTAGTTCTCTTCCTCCCGATTCCGATGAGCTATTACACTAAGATTTTTATCCAAGTATTATGCCCAAAATGACATTCTTAGTGAAATTAATTAAAATATGACCCATAATAACTCTAAATTACAAAAATCATTAGAATGCAACAGAACCAAATCCAAGTTGTGTGGAATGGATCCTGATGATGAAATGTGATGAAAGATACAAGGCAGTCTCATTAAAACCCCTCAATAAATATTGAACTTGATGTCACCCCCATCTAGCTACTCTGGTAGGAATAACACTCTGTAACATAATAATGTCCAAAAATGGGGATATTACAATCCTCCTTGCTAGAAAATTGTGTGTCCTCAACAAATAATTGAATCAATATGTATATGATACCAGGATCCCATATCCACCTGTGTGACCTATAGTAATCTATCCTCAAGACATGGCCCCTCCAAGTGCTCACCATACATGATACCTAAATTCTCCTGATGAGTAGAATGATTGTGTGCGCTCGGTCCTCAATCAATTCCCCAAGAAGCCACTCTACTTGGATCTCAACCTCGTCAAAATCTGGACTACCAAGCACTCCAATCCCTGGATCCCATATCAATATGCGAACTATAGTTCCCTGTGAAGTATAGTCTTATAAGATACCAACACCATGAACCTCCTAAAGACCCCTTGCCAATGGAACAAGTAGATACAATATCCATCCATCATGGAGCCTCTCACATAAACCCATCTCCCAACTATCATCTCTGGTTGAATCCAGATCCCCTGCTAACCAAGAAGATGATATGTTGATATATTTGATACTCAATTAAGGATATTCATCTTGCCACGAAGCATACTCATCTTGAATTTCTCTCAAATTCCCCCAAAAATGGAAGAAATCAATCATGAAAGTCTTTGAGACCCTCATGCACTCTAGAAGAGCACCAAATCCTACATCACATAACTCTGAAGGTGTCATATCAAGTATCTCGATCCCCACAAAACTGTAAACATCTGGCCGAAGTATGTTGATATTCATGTTGTCATGTTCATAATCACTAAACTCAACCTCCCTATCAATCCATACTACTGCATGCGGAGTCTCATGCTCCAGCAATATCCCTATGTTGTCTTCCCTATTATATATCTCTAGTTACCCGGGGTCGATATAAGCTAGCATACTCTCCCAACTTACCACTAAAACAAGGGTGCCTACATATTCATGCCCTGTCTTGTGATGCTGACATACCAAACATGCCCCCATGTGTCTCAGTACATCATCATCGAAATTCCCCAAGGAAAATATCTCTTTGTCATGCTGACGAGTCCAACAATGGCCAAGCTGTCCAACCATAAGTACATCATGTATGGACCTCAAGATCCCTGATGTTGCCTACTGTGACCATATCTCCTGCCAACTAACCTCATGGACTTCATCAAAACCATATGTCCATCTCTTCTCCCAGTCCTCATCCTGCTGAGGCTCTGAACCTGTATCCATCTCTGGAACACACTATGTCCCACGGTTGAGGATTATCTTCATCGTGCCCCAAGCCTCATATGATTGTCTCAGATGAACCACCCCTATCCTTATGTATATAATCCAGTCACTCCCGTCAGTTGGTCTCGACCTACCAATTCTCCATGTCCCCGGCCACTATCTATCTCCCCATATGCTTTTGTCTATGATGAAAGTATCAGTGAAGGATAATATAAATAACTGAAACTATATGTAGGACTAGAAAGTATCATAGAATTTGGTCAATCCCAAGGACTTGACCAAAATCTCATCCACTGGCACCCATGGTGAATAATCTCTTGTACTCATCACTAAACTCCAACCATCGGGTACAACATTCGGTAATTCCACAAGATGTTGGTCAATCACTCTCCCTCATCACTCATATAGTTGTTGCTACTATGAAGGTGATCTCCCATAACTTTGTATTGTTGCAAGGAAGAGGAATCTCCATGCTCCACTAAGTATGTCTCCTCCATGCAATCCAAGATGCCCCCTAAATCCCATTGTACACCTATGCATGCTCCCATGAACTATCTCTCATCATCATATACCCCTTTATAATCATGTAGGATCCTATATCCTCCCGCATCATCACATATCCAAGGTGTACTATTGTATCAACCTATACATGGATGTCATCCAATCTTGGAACACAAATGGAAGTGTCCTCGTAACTTCCCCTGGCTCTAAAATCCTCATGTGTATGTCTACGACCAATTGTCTGAGAACTACCCATGAATGGTGGTCCATGTGACACTTGGACATCGTCCAACATCTCTTGGTCATATCCCTCCATAACCATTAGCGATCCAGGGTATCCCTCACACACCTCCATCATCTGTTTCTCTTCTATCAAACCACCAACATACTCTCGTGAAGTGGCTGAAGTAAACATCTGACTCTCTGTTGAGATAGATGTAGTATATCCATGACTAGACTCCTGAAGGGGCTCCTCTAATCTGGACCTTGACTCTTGAAGGGTTGTTTGTGCGCCTTCCAAGAATCCCCATGTGCTCACCAACTCATGAGTGATTCGGTCCACCTCAATCTCCTTCTCCCTCAGTTCCCTATGATACATCTTTCCAACCTCCAATAGGTAATCCCTATCCATCAATAACTGCTAGTAGTTGGCCCTCATCATAGTCACTCTCTCCTTGAGTGTATGGAAATCATCAATGGAAAGTCCCCCATCTGAACTATTATGTTCCATCGAGGCCCTCCAACAATATTTTGCCACCAATGTGTGTGTGTATCGTCAATGCATCTAGTGGTTGCCATGATCATGTCCTCATTGACTCTCAATTGTCATGTCAAGTGTCATAACTCCTTATCACAATCTTGCTGAGGCTCTACCTCATGCCTCTCATTGCTAGTGTCAGCAATGGAATCCCCAAAAACATACTCCTCAAAAGATAAGGCACTAAACTGCCCACTGTCCATTGTGTTACTGATTCCTCCTATATGCCAGTGAACACCATCACCAACTACTACCCCCATTTGAATTGCATTGTATCATGTATGAGTAGTTGTATTCTCATGTGCTCAGTTTTCTAATGTCATCTGCACCTGGATCCCATACAGATGTGTCTAGATATGAGATATGGTCATCTCGACCAATAAGGAGTGCATCCTCATCATTGTAGATCGGTCCTGGAGGTGAGTATCCCAACAAGTTGTCGGTCTCCACAACCTTATCTAACAATAGACTCCCCAAAGAGGTGACTCACTCTCCTCGTATTGATAGGTATGTATATATTCAATTGGCTCCAATCCATGCCTCTCATCCTAGGTATTTATATCCATATGTCCCTTGTGTTCAAATGCTACACACGGCGCCTCTACCACATCATGAACACTATTAATATCCTCTTGTGTCATCCCTATCATAAATGTTTGATAAGGTCAGGACTATGTCACACTCAACTCCATGGTATGAACAATATATCCCATGCATGACCTCATACCAAGAGCTAACACATATGAATCCTCACATGTGTCACCACTATGTTGAAGTGTTGAGTCCTCAGTACTATCTGATAGGACTGCTAAAGCACATAAACTATCATCATGTCCATCCAATTTTCCCTCAGATACACAAGAGTCCTGAGACTTCTATAATGAGGCATCTAAATCCTCATTCTCATACTCATATTCCTCTTCACTGTCATAGTGCACCTTAACGTAATACACTTTCCCTTTACCCCTACATCTATGATCTGGCTCCCAAGGCTCTTTGCAAATGTAGCAAAGTTCCTTGCTCCTAATGGGTGTAGGCTCAATATGTGCTACCTTCCATCTACTAGCTGGTAGTGATGTATCTACCTCCTTAAATGTTGTGTCTTTGCTTTCCTTTGCTATGTTGCTCCAATAATTGATTTCTTCCATCCTTTTTACCCAATGTGTAACCTCATCTTTTCTCCACCTAGGATTTTTGATGGATACAAATTGTTGGAATGTCACTTGAGCCCTGAATGTCTCACTAAGGGCTTGATATTCCTCATTACAATATATGATCTCTTCTACAAAATCCACAAAATCCATCTCTCATCTAGATCAATATTGTATATCACAGGCTGGCGAAGGAAATTCGCTCTGATACCACTGTAATGTTCCCAAACAGATTTTCTTGGAACATTTTAGGTTTTGGTGTTTTTTGGTTGTGGTATTTTGTCAAACACTTTGCGAAGTTTTTTATTCTTGAGTTTCCCTGGGTTTTTGGTGATGTTTCTTGTTTGGTTTGCAACAATTAAATGATAAAGATATAGCAATGGAATGTACTCAACAATATGCAAGACAAATAACACAAAAATAGGCACATATACCTTATATCTGATGTTATTTAGATATGTAACTATCCTCATACAAAATGGAGCAGATCTGGAATACATATAAGAGAATAGAGTGCATGGTTGATAATGCCTCCAAGATACAATAGAGAGATGAAGATACGGGCTTCCAAAAGCCTCCCCAAGCTAAATACAAAACACCTCTGAGAACCAATTGATCCCCTTTGTTGTAGATGAAGCCTTCTCTAGCACAATGTGCACTTTCTTGATGGAATAGACTAAAGATGGTACGACCTCCTCTATGATGGCCTCCAACTCATGCAAAACTCTGATAGAATATAGATATGATGATGGAAATATGATAATAGTAGTCTTTGAGATGTAGCTCAACTAGAATATCTCCAAACAACAATATCTCTAAGAGCATATGTGCCCTCACTGGTTGTAGCAAGACAATAATTTGGCCTCCAAGGATATGGCCTCTAATCCACTGAAATCAAATTCCAAAAGGTATATCAGGAGACAAGAAACCTTTATGTTGAATATCCAATCTAATGAGAGTGATCTCCTACTCCACAACACAAGATCCGTAATGAACAGTGTGCCCTCCTCAAGAGAATTGCGCCCCACTGGAAGATAGAATGGATAGGCTAAAGAATCCACTCAAGCATTGAAGAAAAAAGGCACCCTGGTGATATATAACACCTCTGGAGTGAGATCTCTCTCGGATCCAGTGTCTACAACCCTCCACGAACTCCTCTCTCAAGGAAATTGCACCTTAGCTATGAAGAAAACTCCAAAACTGTGCCTTGCTTCCTCAATTTCTCTTGTAACAGAATAGTAACTGATGTAGAATGGAGAGGGAGGAATCTTTCACCTCCTTGGCCAAGTTTGTATCATTAAAGGTGGGATATTTCACCACATAGCTTATCTCTAGGTTTTGTTAAGTCAAAACCCTCAAAACCCCCAAGTATCATGGGCTCTCTAGCAAGAAGCCAGACAGAAAAATGATAATCAACATAATGAAAGACTAGAGGCCCCTATCTCTCTTGTATCCCCCTTGTTCACCTTTTCTCTCCAAGTGACTTTTACTTTATTTTGAGTATTCCTTAATTAAATGACTTTATTAATTAATTAGCCTTTTTTCCTCTAAAAAGTGATTTATTCGTCCCTATGGCTTATCTGGCCATTGAAAGTCACTTATCATTATCTAATCCTGTATTTCTCTTCCTCATGATTCCGATGAGCTATTATACTAAGAGGTTTCTCCAAGTATTATGCCCAAAATGACCTTCTTAGTGAAATTAATTAAAATATGACCCATAATAACTCAAAATTACGTAAATCGTCAGAACCCAATGGAACCAAAGCCAAGCTATGCATAATGGATCCTGATGATAAAATATGATGAACGATGCAAGTTGGGCCCAATAAAACCCCTCAATAACTCTTGAACTCGTTGTCACGCCCATCTAGCTACTCTAGTAGGCATAACACTCTGTAACATAATAATGTCCAAAAATGGGGACATTACATAATCCTACGTTATCATATGTCACCTAATGTGCTCACATAAAATCCATATTAATGTATGTTTCCTCCTCTACCCACACATGTTGATGTATGTTACCTATATTCTCACACTCTTTGGATTACCATATGTTACATGGGACTCACACTATGTCCTTGACTAGTCTATGGAACCTCCATGAAAAAAAAAATCCAATGTGAGTGTATGTCGCCTCCTTTTCCTACATCATTCCCTATATTTATGTATGTTTCCTCTTGTGCTTGCATCAACTCTTCACCAGTGTATATCACCCTATGCATTTTCCAATACCATGCTAATGTCATTGTATTGCTTATATTTCCTTTGTCATATCAGCCTAGCATCATCACATCTTCCCTCTCCCATTCCATCTATCCTGTATCTCATCTTGGAGATTTGGTGTCGCTATCCCTTCCACACTTGGGGAAATACATGAACCTTTATGGTGTAGGTAGTTATTCCATTTCATCATGTGCCTATGCCATCAAATATTTCATATTGGTAAGTACATGTGATCCACGAGGAGCCGAGAATGTTCATAGAGGTATAGACATATCTGAAAGGTCCACAAAGGTCAAGAATGGTTCATAAATTCTCAAAATTGGACCTTCCAAAATTCTCTCAAAAACAACATCAATGATAGAGCTCGTCTTCAAGTTTCCAATGATGCAAACAAAAATTAAAAAGGAGATTGTATGCAAAAGTAATGAGCGGTCAAAGTTTAGTCAAAAGTCAAAGTGAAAGGCAAAAAGGTGACACATGTCACCACTGGAAGGGTGACATGTGGAACGACCATACAATCATACGATGATGATGTGGTATGACCCCAAGATGCCACATGTATTGATCGTATGCTAACTAAGTAGATGTGTTGGCAGATCATACAGATTATGTGGGATAATCATAGGGTGACACATGGAAATAATAAGCCAATGAGAGGCTACCACGTCCACTAGCTACTTACGAGTAGTGTGTATCAAAATTAGTTGGGATCCTGAAGGATCGAACCCAGGTGTCTCGTCCAAAAACACAAAGAATTCACCATTATGTCCATTGGTTAGTTCTTAATCATATATGGGCGTGATTATATTTAAATTTGAATGGATGTTTGGTCGGATGGAAAAAGGGCCAAGGGCTAGTCCCTCGACCCTAGTTTTATGGGTATTTAATGTAACCATAATTATAACGCTCGCAGAGATAACTCATATTATATGTTTGTTGAACTATATTACATAACCATTGAACTATACAATAGTATGGTTATAACAAAAAGTGTGTCGATGGGGGAAGGTCTGCGGGTTTGAACCTGTGACCTTTTCCCCCATAACTCAACGAATTAACCAATAGACCATGCTTACAATTTGTTAAAACGAATCACCCACTTCGTACTCAAATCCGACCACATATTTCAAGGATTGGTTAAGGGGTGCACCCTATTTAATGGTGTTTGACCCGAGTATTGTAAAAACATTCATTAATGCAAAGAGTCATGTCTCAAAGTGAGTTCCCAAGGGTATATAGGCTTTAAGGATACACTATAAAGCGTGCCAAGAGGTCCCTTGATGGAATTTTGAGATCTTTATACTCATTTTTCATGATTTTCGCAAGGAAACCAATGGTGCATTATGTTAGATGATCCAAAATACAAATATCGTAGTTTAAAAAGTTATAATAAAATGATTATTAATTTAGAATATTAATTTAATAATCTATAATATTTGATTAATAAATGGAGACATTTAGAAATAGAATATTGTTGTAAAAGATATGACTCTAGAAAGGTGTCGTATCTTAGGCTCTAAATTACGAGTATGGTTAGAATATTGTTAAGATAGAATTTATTTTAAATGGACACTTGTTTATTTAATAAGTGATCCATAACTAGATTTAGTTAGGACATTTAGCTTATATATAGCTCATTGCAAGAGTGTTGAGTTGTTCGTTTGTAAACTCTTGTGTGTGTCTAAGGACACTTCTGCCATTATTGTGGTATCAGAGCTTCAATAATGCAACGGATGTGAGGAGATTTCAATTAATTTGAAGAGGAGATTTCATCTCTACAGACCAGCGCACTCCATCAAAAAATCAGGTCGATGGAGATTGGAGATACGATTCAAGGAGGTATGTATTAGAGTAGACCATTCTTCTCATTTTTCTCATAGTCAATTCAAATTCCAGTGACTAAGAGCATGGAGATGTGCGCATTGATGATCGTCCTGATGTGTGCATTTAGTGGGATCTATTTCTGAGTCATCTGGTGCATTCAACGTGGAGTCATCTGAGAACTTGAGACACTTGTTTCACCTACTCTGGAGACATTGCAAAGCTACACATTCCAGATCAATTTTAAAAGGTGAAACACAATTATAGACGATGAGGCCTGCTTGAAACCCGAAATGTTGTGTATGCCTGTCTCGGTAGCTATCTTGGCATGCGACCTACTGGCAGATTGATCTTTGTAATTTGGTACAAACAACGCCTAGAGTGGCGCGACTTCAGTTGGGTTTTTGGAGTGTTCTCATTACAAGGAGTCATTATTTCATGAGGCCTGCTTGAGATATGAAATTAGATCTGTCCATTCTTGAGGCTTCTTCTGACCAAGGAATACCATCTTGGTTCTAGATTGACTGCCAAAGAGCCCATGCAGATTTGGCCCTTGTTTGTATCTGGCACCCTTGTCAACTGTATCGCATTGCGCGCATTTCATATTGAATATCTTCTCACCGGATTTGGTGTCGCCTGGAGGAGCCTCCGAGAAGGTCACCATTGATTAATCTGACTGAGCGAGAGAGCGCGTGACAAACACACACACCACTGGATTTATGCCAAATATGCTTAGTTATATCTGAACAATAATTTTTGAAGAGGTTTTCTTTTTTTGTTTCAATTTCATCAGCAAAGTTTTTGCTAATGAGATCCAGCAATAATAAGTCATTTTCAACGTGGTCTACAAATTGAGGATTTTGTAATAGTGAAATTCTAAAAGTATTTACTTAGATCAATTTGTTTTAGATAATTGTCGTGTAAATGAAAAGACAAGAACAAAATTTTGTACAGACTATAGGGAAAGCTTACCAATAATAGCTGCGATACATTACCAATATTGGAAGCCATCACAGAGACGACATCCCCTGGAGAGATATTATAAGCAGAGAGGAGCCTGCTACGATGTTGGATAACAAATTTTTTGTAACTCAAAGTAATTTTACTTTGAGGGGGGGTGAATTTATTTTTTTAATTTGCAAGAGCATTGTAAGAGTAAAATTTTGAAAGTTACTTGGAATTTGACTAGATCCAAGTGCCAAGCTTAGTCATTTTTCTTTGGTTTCAACGACTATACGAGGGTCAAGGCCAAGCCCTGATAGATCGTTTTGTGTGTGTGTGTGATGCGTCTAGTGTGTTTCTCATCTTGATATCTTTTTCTTGATTCTTTTTTGGTGTGACGATTCAACACTACAATGTCGAAGTTAATTAATTTGTTCTCTGACTCCGATAAAATTGAAGGCACAAAATCATACAAGACATGGAAACGTCTCATTGAAAGTACTCTCATTTACAATGAACTTTGGCGTGATATATGTAATGAAGATACTAAGACAAATAAGCCTACAGATGCAACTACATTAGTAAAATGGGAAGTTAAAAATGTCAAAGCATTAACACTCATTAAATCTTCAGTTAATGATGAGATGTATGCTCACATTGAAAATACTAATGATGCATGGTCTGCTTTGAAAGTTTTTAAGGATTTATTTGATACTCAGCCCGAATCAAAGAAATTTGTTCTTCAATTAAAGTTGCTCCAACAGAAATTGACTGAAGGAGGTGACATACATGAATATATTTCTAGACTTAAGAAAATTAAGCAAGAAATACTAAATGTTGGTTATCAAGCAGTAGATGAGAGTTTCATGAACACAATTTTAATTGTTGGATTGTCTGCTTCCTATACACATTTTTTTGAACTTTACAAGTAACTGGAAAGTTAGACAAACTTACGTTTGATGAGATAAGTGAAATGTTATCTCAACACAACAAAACTTTTGGAAAGAAAAAGCAAGTTGGGGAAGATGTTTTTTTCATAGAGGCCAACACAAGTAAATCTTCAACTGACAGTTCTAGAAGCAGAGGAATAGGACATTTTGTACAAAGTCGTGCTCGAAGCCAAAGTAGAGAAAACAAATTTTCAGACAGGAGCAATTTTCAAGGCAGAGGAAACAATCAAGGTAGAGGAAACGGTCAAGGAAGAGGAAATAGTCAAGGCAAAGGCTATTTTCAAGGCAACAGTCAAGGCAGAGGACAAACTCCACATAGAGGTCAAAACAGAGGCAGAGGACAGAATCAAGGCAGAGGAAGATATTTCAGTCAAATTGTTTGTATAAGATGTAACAAAGTTGGTCATTATGCAGAAGATTGTCGAACTTCCATTGATAAAATTTCCAAGTTTCATCAAAACACAACATAGTTTGCAAATGATCGAGATGATGATGGTTCAGAATATGTCTTTATCTCATCTTCAACATTACAGATTTCCACTAATTTTCAAAGTGATTATGAAGATGCTTGGATTCTAGATTCAGGAGCATCTCAACACATGACTTTCAGATGTGACTTCTTTTGGAATTTTCAAGAATGCCATCTTAATTACATCTTTCTTGCAGATAATACCAAACATACTCCTTATGGAAAAGGTGTAGTTAAATTTTATTTACCTAATATTGGAGAAAGAATGATTTCAAATGTATGGTATGTACCAACCTTTAAAAATAATTTGTTGTCTTTAGTCACGATTCGACAAGTAGGACATCAAGTGATTATGGAAGATGTCTTAGTTAAGATAAATTCAATCAAACAGAATATGAAAACAGTGATGATAGGTTATGAAGATGGAAAATAGTTAAGGATGAAAGGGACATTTATTCCAAGGCATTCAGACTTTGTAGGAGCAGTAAATACAGGTATTTAACCTATCAGATTGTGGCATGTGAGATATGGACATCTCAACTTTGAAAGTCTCTCTCAATTGCAAAAACAAGCGATGGTTAACGGACTTCCAACTTTCAAAAAGGAAAATACAAAATGTGAAGCATGCATTTATGGCTAACAAAGTCTTCCTAAATGTGAAGCATGCATTGATACATCCAATCCATTTAATGGTCATTTGAGAAACATGTTAAAAGGTCATTGTAAAACACGAGCATTTGAGCATTAATAAAGAAGGTCTCTATTGGAAGCAGACCTAGAGACGTAGCCTAAATTGGGTGAACTCCATTATCAAACTTGTGTATGTTATTTCATTGTTGTTGTTCATTTGATGCTCAATTATTTGCAAGTTATTTATCATTAAAGTGTATATGATTAGATAAGTTTTTCACATGTAAACTTGGAATCAGTCAAGCGATCGTTATTATTTCGAAGATCAAGTAGATGTTTATGTGTATTTAAAATAATTAGCATCTAAGGATTTTTCGGATCAAGTTGGTATCAGAGCAGGTTTGAAGAGTGTTTGCAAGTGAATGGTTACAAGATCCAAATTCAAACTTGGTAAAGGAGAGCTTGCAAGTTATAAGTATGAGATTGAAAGAAGACTTTCTAAGCATAAGATGGCTTCCAAAGGGAAGGAAGGAGAAGATACTCCCATGAGTCCATAAGAAATGATGGATACACTTCGCTCAATGAAAGATATAATAGATTATTTGCAACGAAGAATTCAAAAGCCCCTAAGTGGGGAATCTTTGGTAAAAGGAGAAGGAGGAGGCAAAGGCGGTGGACCTTCAAAACCCCCCTCACCATCCTCATAATCATCTTCTTCTGAAGCAAGTGAACATTCTTCTCCTCAAAATAAGTCCTCTAAGAAGTCTGATCATAATCTACCTTTATTAAAGTTGGATGTCAAGTTCAAATTTTTTTACCTATGATGGAGAATTGGATGTTGAGAAATTGGACAACTGGATCAAGAAAATAGAGGTATATTGCAGGGTTCAAAATATCTTGGATGAAGATGAAAGGATAAAATTAGTTTCTCTTCAACTAAGTGGCACAACCTTAATATCGTGGGAGAGTAAAATGCAAGTTGATCTTTTTCAAAAGGGTAAAGTAATATTTTCTTGGGATAAGTTTACTAAGACTATAAGAAAGCAATTCTATCCACTAGCTTATGCGCAAATGACAATGATATAATGGAAACATCTAAGATAGGGTAAAGGCCAAAATATTCAGGCATATACACACGAATTCAAAAAGAAAGCATTATCATTAGGGATTTTGTTGTATACCCATGAAACTCTTCTGAAGTATATTGGTGGCATGTACTCATATCTTCGTCATACTATTATAATGTTTAACCATACTAATATTGATAAGATGTATGTACAAGATATGCATATAGAGGCTAGTAAGGGTAAGCATCCAAGCAAAGATAACAATCCATACAATTTTGAAAAGAATCTAAAAGGTAAATGGAAGATTAAGAAAATAGCCACAGTAAAGCAAGCTAAGGAAAGACCTACATGTTCCCACTGTAATAAAAAGGGACATGAGGAATCACAGTGTTGAAAGTTGCATCCAGAATTACGACCAAAGAAATTCAAGAATAAAGGGAAGCAGAAGACTACTGCATCAACTCATCGGGATCTAGGGTCAGATTCTGGAGATGAATCTAAGATCATGGTAATAGGAAGCAAAGTGATATTAGCTATCCATTCTAATTATTCATTTCAATATGCTAAATTGTAAAGTGATACCTAGAAAAAGAGAAGAAGTGAGCTTTTCCATGTCAGATTTATAGCCAAGCATACAAAGGTAGATACTTTATTTGAAAGTAGATCTCAAGTTAACTTAATATCTGAAATAATTTTTAAGAAGATGGGTTTGAAGATGACACCTCACAAAAATCCATATCCATTAGGTTAGGTGTGTGAAGATGCTAAGTTGCAGGTAACAAAACAATGTAAGATTAGATTTGCAATAACAACTAAGTTCTTTGATGAGGTTGAATTAGACATGGTACCTCTTGACATTTGTGACATTGTCTTGGGTAGTCCATATCTATTTGAAAGGAAGGCTATATTCTATCGCGAAGAAAATAAATATCATCTCTTCAAGGATGGGGTTGAATATATTGTCAGAGCTCATCGTATCAAGACTAATGTTTCTTTAGTCAGCACAGGGAAAATGAAGAGACTCGTGAGCGCAAGTAAATCTTTTGTTCTCATGATAGTGAAACAAAAAGAAGAAGATATAACCAATGATTTATTAGGTTGTGAACTAGATAATAAATAGGATATGGTCAACATTATATCTAATTATGATGAGTTGTTTCAGGAACCTACAAGGTGGCCTCCTAAAAGGGAGGTTGAACATGAAATATATTTGTTGTAGGATGCTCCTCTTCTGAACATTGGAATGTACATATCATCAGTAATCGAGAATGTAGAAATAAAGAACTAAGTTCATGAGTTGCTCGATAGGAATCAACATACCAAGATCCTCTCCGTGTGGTTATCCTATTGTATTAGTTCCAAAGAAAGATGACATGTGGAGGATGTCTATTAACTTCTGAGCCCTGAGCAAGATTAAGGTAAAAAAATCTTATCCTCTTCCCGGAATTGATGACTTATTGGATCAATTAAAGAATGTTGTTTATTTCACTAAGTTGGATTTGAGAAGTGGTTACCATCAGATCAGAATTGCAGAAGGTGACATATGGAAAAATGATTTCAAGACCAAGAAAGGATTGTTCGAGTGGTTAGTTATGCCATGTGGGTTATGCAATGCACCAACAACGTTTATAACAGTAGTGAATGATATGTTCAAACCCTACATAGATTATTTTTTATCGTCTATTTGGATGATATATTGATCTTTAGTCGAAGATGGGAAGATCATATAATGCATGTCAAGAAAGTCTTTGAACTCTTGAAGAAGGAGAACTTGTATATCAAGTTGTCTAAATGTGAATTTGGAAAAACTTCTCTGGTATATTTGGGATACATTGTAGGGAATGTTCAACTAAATATAATCCCACAAAAGTAGATTTCATTGTGAAATGGCCCAAGACAATTACTTCCATAGAATTCAAGATCTTCTTAGGAGCAGTACAATACTGGAGGAAATTCATTACTAATTTATCATACATAGCAGCTCCTCTACATGCATCAACAAGTGTTAAAAAAAAATCAATGGGTAGGCAAGCAACATAAAGCCTTCGCGACATTGAAGGAAAATATAAGCACCGCACCAATTTTGGCACTGTCATATCTACAACAACCATTTGAGCTTCAAACTGATGCAAGAAAATATTCCATGGGAGCAGTCTTGATACAATGAGGTAAACCTATATGTTATCATTCTGATACTTTTACACAATAATCACCACATTTCAGGTGGATGGGTTTTCTACAACAGTTTCATTTGGTAATCAAGTATAAGAAATGTATTCATAACAAGGTTGCAGATATCTTGTCAAGGCCAGTAATCAATGCATCTATTATACTAAGGTATAATCCTTTAGTGAATGAAGGTTATGCAGAGAAATATGTTAAGAATGATGATTTTACACATGTATATGATGCATTAACTCATGGAAATTAGTAGTCAGATTATTATATGCATGAAAATTTGTTATATCATCTTGGAACATTTTGTATACCCAGAGATGAAAGATTAAATATAATAAGAGAATCTCATGCATCTCTCGGGGTTCGTAAAACAATAGAACAGTTGCAGATATATTTTTATTAGCGTTGAATGAATGAAACAATTTCCAAGTATATCAAAGGGTGTGTTATGTGTGCCACAAGTAAGCCAAGCAATAGAAATTTGAGGTTATATACACCACTTCCAGTACCTTCTCATCAATGGGAAAGTATCTCCATGGGTTTTGTAAGGGGTTTGTCGATGTCTAGGACAATTCATGATTATCTATATGTTGTTGTGGATATATCCAACAATATGTGTATTTTGATTCCATGCAAGAAACAAATCACAACTGAACAAACAACACAGAGGTTCTTTACTAATGTATGGGTCCATTTTGGACTTCCTACATCTATTATATCAGATTGAGACTCTCAGTTTTTGGGAAAGTTTTGGTCTTATTTATGGGAAATCATGGGCACTAAGTTGAAGAAGAGCATGAATTTTCATCCATAGATAGATGGATAGACAAAGGTGGTAAACAAAACAGTGGTACATCTACCTCGAGGATACTGCAATAGACATATTAAGTTATGGGATGAAAAAATTCCTTATTGTTGATGCCCAAATATGTCCATATTCAACATTTAGGAAATCACTCGATCAGGGTCCCAATTAGATCCTTATCCATTGTAAATGGCGATTTCGACTATTTTAGGTCCAGTTACCTTTATTTATCAAAAACCTGAACTAAAGCTAATACAAATATATACACTTGCTAACTAACTAAAATAATATACAATGTTTCTATTTCCTATCAAATAACAAAATTAAATTCTAAATATATACAAATTTAGAACTATCTGAAATGAAAATTAATTCTAATTAGCATAAGAGTTACTCCTACAAAAGGAGATTTTGACTTTTCTTTTAAAACAAAACAATATTTGAAATAAAATGAAGTCTGAAGAAAATATAATTTAGTAAATAAAATTTATCTAATGCTTGAGTATAATTCTAATTGTATATGAATTAAGTAAGATAAGAAATATACAAAAGATATAGATCTTATGAATAAATACTTAAATATAACAACTATGCATAGATCTATCTAAATAGTTAACGCGGATCTTTAATTAAAACATAATTCATATACAAGATAATACTGAAACAATGTGTAGAATAAAAGTAAATCAATTCAATTTATTAATAGTAATCAATCAAATCAATTATAATTCAATAACACATCATTCAGATAAGATTTTGATTTAAAAAATAAATAAACACTCATATACCAACAACAATATTGAACAATGATGATTGTATTGATATTCAAAGCCAAAATGATCGAGTATAAGTTTCAAAAAGGAAACGTCTACAATAGTGCACAAGTTTGATTCTTTTCCAAAAAATCGAACCTCTCCTATGATTGTTTCTCTCTCTTTTATATGAAAATAGTCTTATCAGAAATGAAAATACATTCTATAACTAAAAGTAGTTATCCTCTTAAAAATTAGGAATGGAAATTATCAAAATAATTTAATTCCCAAACTAGAAATACATAAAAAATAAAAATAAAAAAATAAAAAAAACGATAAGTTTTCTTTAAATAACTAATTGTTCTTTTCTTGAAATTATGCCTGGAATTATGATATTCCATGTTCCAATATTTTTCCAAGTCATTCATTTTATACCTACAAAATAAAAAAAATAGCAATAATTAATAAACCACAAAACCAAAATTAGAGTGGCTATAGAATTTTAATTTTTGTAGCTACTTTTTTTTTATGTAAGTAAGAAATTACATTATAAGGGACCTGTCAAAGTCAAAAATATACAGTTGTCTGCCAAAGAATTTGAAAAGGTGGTCTGCATTTCCCAAGTGGGAAATCAATGCAACCAGATGTCCAAGCTAGAACAATATCTAAAAACTAAGTATTTTCCAAAACCAATACCATATTTCCTATGCAGAGTAGGGTGTCTATAAATAGTGATGCCACACATGGCTAAATAAAAAGTAGTAAACCAAAATTCCATCAGAAAAAACTAATAAGTGAACCTGAAAACAATCCATTAAGTTGAGCTTGGAGTCGTTCAAGCAGGTGGTCATTCGTCATCGATCGTTGGAGCCAATAATGGAGCAGTTGTCATCGGGGCCTTAGAGTGGTGTAGAAGAGAGAACATCATCGCCTCCAGGCGCTCCTCACGACTCTCCCACAACTCAAATATAAACAAAAGGTCCTCTCTGTCTTGCCTAACTTCAAGAACAAGGTCCTGTAAAATATCCACGACGGTATGAAGCCTCGAAAGGTCACCACAGTTTGTATGGGTAGGCTTCTGGGATGGAGAAGGGGTCACTACCACAGGGGAAGTGGTGGGATGAAGAGGTGGAGCAGCCAGGGGAGTGTCTTCTTGGGTGGAAGGTTTTGAATTCGAAGGCTCATCCAAGATGGAGTTGGGCGAGAAACCCATAGAATTTCCCTGGATATCATACCATTTGACCCTACAAGCCCTAGGGGAAGACAAAGTGGCAAGGCCCGAGGTGGTAGGATGAGCCATAGAGGATTGCAGGTCAGAGTGACATTGGTGCCCTATCCCATAGGTCTTATACCATTCTAGCTCACACTTTGGCTTACTTATTTTCCTCGGCATCAAAAAGATGGTGAGGAGAAGGAGGAGAAAGAGTAGGAAGGAAATCGGGAGCACAGAGGAAGGAATGGACTGTGAGTGAGGGTCGAAGCCAAGCATATCAGAGGTAGGAAGACTGTGATGGAGAAAAGAACCTGACACTAGGTGATAAAACCAAAGGATCCAATGTAAGTGACATGACCTGCAATTATCAAATCTCGTTGCCATAATTGCACCTGTGTGAATGGAACATTGAAGGAGTTGGAGCTGGTACTCGCTAAGGTAATTGAGCCACAGAGTATAACGGCTCAGCATTAAGTAGCAGGAGGTGACATGTGGGTGGAAAGGCATGTGGCCTTCCGAGTCCAACTGCCCATATCCCTCCCTCATGCGTGCTATCATCCGGAAATCACCCCATCCGGGGATTTTGTAGCTACTCTTTTAAAAATGAAATAAAAAAAACAAAATAGTAAATTTATACTGGTAATATGAAAACTAAATATTAAGCATTATGAGGTGGAACATTTAAATTCTGAGTTTACAAAAATATTAACACCTAAGAGTTAATTGTAACTGAATCTTCTTTCTTATCACACTTGGAAACTGAAGCTTGCCTCCTTTGATATTCAACCAAGGATTTATTTTATGTTCCAAGTAATTGGTTTTCCAACTCCAAGTTGACTATGTTTTCTTGTAAAATGGGGACCACTGAAAAATATTTTTCTTTTCAAAAGGAAGCTTCCAATCCTGGGTCAATTTTGGGTTTTCCTTCTACATGATTTTCAATGGAGTTTTCTAATGGTTCTTTCGTAGAAGGCAAGCAATCAATATTGTGATAAGAAAAATATTGGGTTTTTCCTAAATCTTCATCTTTGATCTAAATAGGAGAGTTGGCATTGGTGATTTTTCTAATTTCATTTCTGAGAATCCTGGAGAGCTTTCTTCCTTGTCATTTGTTCTTAAAAACAACTGATTTTTTGGAAAAATTCATTTTATTAAGAACATGATTCCTTACTACTTTTTGACATTCATATGCGATAGAGGAAGCTACAGTCTGCTCTGATACTTCAAACGAATCTTCTTTAATTTCGTCAAAAGCTATTGATTCTAGCTTAGAATTTTCCCTCACTTCCTGATTGTGTGTAACGCTAGTTGTATTTGGCTAGGAGTATGAAATATGTGGGTGAGAAGGATCATAATCATCTACAATATTCAAAGGATCAAACCCTAATTCATGATCATGAGTATGTAAACTTGATTGTGAGTTTTCCAGAAAATGACTTATTTTAGCAAATTCTTCCCAAGAATCATTATTTTGCTTCAACTGAAACTCAACTAAAATTATGATTAAACCATGGTGAAAATTATTTCTTTCATAACTGAGATGATCTCTCTGATATAAACGAGCCATTTTCGAAAGACTTTTGAGTAAGAAGAATGGCATATTTGATTCATAGCCCATGAAAACCATCAACAGTCGAAAATGGTATATAAAGTAAATATTGTAATGAACTTCTAATAAAAATCACCATTTTTTATTGATCAGGGAGAGAGGCATACCTTTATAATCATATTTGCATTTGGATGAGATTAAGATTTCAGACTAGGGGGTATCTTTTACCCTTTTAGTCTTGGACCAACATTCTCCTTTTAATGGAAAATTAGTCTCCTTTGCAATCATCACCCCATTTAACTTTAATTCAAAATATCCAATCTTGGCAGATTGACCATTGAAACTCAAAGCAAAGGCTCTAGTAACTTGTAGGTTATATCCATTGAACATTCGTAGGAAATCCAACCAGCCAGCCTTTTGAAATATCAGATAACCTTCCTCATTGGCTTGAATTAATTTTTTACCAAGCTCAATTATAGATATCATACCCATGTTAAAAGTCTGCTACAACTCGGGAAAAATCTGAGGGAAACATAACAAACCTTCACTCACAGGTAAACAAAAAAACCTCAATACCTGGGAAAACATCCCAAATCAAGTAAATACATTGTATACAGGATTTGTCATGACTTGAAGTGAGGCATTAATTCACAAATAAGATGAGACAGAAGAGTACAGTACGTGGAGGGTGTTAGCACTGAAAGTCACACTTTGACTGCTAAAGTGTAAGCTCAGCACCCATCAGAATGTAAAAGATAACTTTGGTTTTGAATAGGTGGATCAAAAAGATGGATAAAGAAAGAGAGAGGGAAACAAACTGCAGATCAGTAGGCTACACCAATGGGCAATGGAGTCACAAACATCCCACTCATCGAAGGCACAAAAGTTGCTTAACAAAAAACAAGATTATATGTTGATAGGTGGAAGAATGAAGAAGGAAAACATAAGATAGAATTTTTAGTAAATAGAGATCCTCTCCATTTAATGAATCAACAAATACTTGAATATAAACAATGATTGATGGGCAAAATACAACAGATCCTTTGATGCTTAGGGATCCATAAATCATTGACAACCTTTGATCCTCAAATCTGCAATATATTCAAATAAGAAGAAAGATAGACAAAGGTTTACAATCTAAAATCACAGCTCTCATGAGTCTCCAATAGCAGTAATGCTTACAATCATAAAATGCCCACAGGCTTACAAATGAACACACACAGGAAACTGCCTATTCCTACTCTCTCTAGCCTCTCTTGGCTCATCCCTCCTCCTCTCCAAGAGATATCTCCCTCCTTAAATAGAAAATAGCATCCAAATAACCTTAGGAGGTCGAATCCCATCTCCTCCATTGGATTCTAAGCCTTGGAGATAGGTGGCAATAATCAAAGAGACATAAATCCAACAAACCGCTGATTTTCAGGAATTTGTTGGAAGTCATTAATGAAATGTCTCCACCTCATTGCATGAGGCCTTTGCTGGAGCTAAATCTTAGGTGTAGGTGTCCCTTGACATCTAACTGATCCTTGAGAAGTCATTCAAACTCTCCTTGACATGTGTCAACCTCCCAACAAGGCGAATATCAAAATTGTGACCGCTACAGGAAATTAGTACGCAACGCCATTGTGCAGAGTACGCATCTCCTACTTCTATATCCAATATCTCTCAAAAAAAAACAAATTTTGAAAAAATGAGAGAGGTTTTTGTTATTTGGAATGTTATGAACAAAAACCTCCTTTAGTTTTCAAAATTACATCTTCAGCTACTCATAACCCAAGTTTTAAATTAGTGACTCAAATTTGGTAGAATAACTCTGCACAATTTAGCCTTTGCCAGACTATTATGCAGCGCTTGTAGGTAGCACCTGACTATGTTTCTGCATGAAATTCGGTAGCATAAATCCATGGGTGCTTTGATTCTTGAACTTGGATATTGGGAATAACTCAATATAATTTCAATTTTCCCCAAAACAAATAAAAATCCCATAACAATTGTATCCATTTGCCAAAATGAATAATGAAATGCAGATTCTGTTCTCTGTGAAATATTAGGTAGTGCCACTTATGCAACACTGAGGAATAAACCAATCTTGTGCTAACAGAGGGAAGTGAGTATAGATTGGGAAATGTCACATGTTCGTATGAAGTTCGAAAAGACCCTAAATTTAATCATCGATTAAGATCATTTGTATTTATGATGACAAGGTTAAGCACGATAATCCACAAAAGTTTATCAAGTTTTTTCTTTGGACCATGGGAATCGTTATAGTTATGATAATAACTTGATTGGAATTTCGAAAAGGTAAGTTAGGATCTCATGAACATGATTATAATTTGATAGAAAATTGAAATTTTTAATCTCTTATTCAAACAAAATAAGTTAATGAAAACTTAGATAAGCAATATAATCAAGAATATATAGCTTACCAAATACTATAGATCGAGTAGAGATTTGTTAAAGATGTGTATATGAACAAAATAATCAAGGACATTTTGGTCAATTAATAAATATAAATAATGTTTAGTGACTTGGCAATCAAAATCCCTGATCGAAACGCTTATAAAATGGAAACGACCCAGAAGGAAGATGTCATATATATCAAAATTAAAATCTAGATGAAACTTCAGCGGACTTGGGAGCATGATCAATATAAAAAAACAAGGATAAAAAAATTTCAATAACAGGAAAACTGAAAATAATGCTCAAATGAAATCATGACAACTTTCAAAAAAAAAAAAAATTCCCCTTTTTCTTTAAATGAAAAAAAGGAAGAAGGGTCCCAAATTTTATTTATATCACATGCAAAATTTGGGAGGTTGTTTTCTGCCACAACAATTATGTACAACATGCCTATAATCATGCCATGCATTCTTCTACTAAGAAAACTCCTTTGGAAGTGTGTTTGGGGTACTTGCCTAAATCACCTATGGAATTTTCTTTTGGAGAAGCAAATCAAGTAGATGGACAAGATGATACAGATAAAACAAAGAGGTTCATTCAAAATATTCAACAGGTACATCAAGCAGTACAAGAACAATTGAAGAAAATCCGATCCAAGTACAAGGCAAGGCATGATAAACATTTGGTTGATCATCAATTTGAATTCAATGATCAAGTATGGTTACATATCGGCAAGGATAGAATGAAATGTGAAGGTAAAAAGATAAGGCCAATCCGATATGGTCCATTCAAGATCTTAGAGAAGAATGGTACTAATTCCTTTCGTTCAGATCTACCATCCTACATGCAAATGTATTTAGTGGTAAATGTTGAGAATTTGAAGCTTTATGAGCCTCCAATGATTATAGATGAAGATGAAAGTATTCAAGTTCCAGTAGTTGATGATTTTTCTCCAAAATATTTGGACGAGCTACAAAAAGTCGTTATTCTCGATAGAAGAATATGGAATTCATAGTAAGGTGATTTGGAATATTAATGAGTTGGTCTCAAAGGTGTAAAACCGAGGGGAAAATGGATGGAGATCGGAAGGGTGAGGGAGATTTACCCTCACTTGGTTTCTGAGAAATCAAAACTTTTGGTGGTCCAAAAGGCTTCCAATGGGGAGGAATGATCCGAGAGGATTCAGGAACGCTCATAGAGGTCCAGAAAGATATGAAATGTCTGGAGAGGTCTAGAATGGTTTAGAAATGCTAAAACTTCGACCATCCCAAATTCTCTTGAAAAAACATCAATGTGTAGAGCTCATCGTTAGCTTTCCAACAACGCAAACAATAAGTCAAACAGAGCTCTTATGCAAAAGTTATGAGCGGTCAAAGTTGTCATAATTCATAGTCAAAGGGGAAAATGTGACATGTGTCACCACTAGAAGGGTTACACGTGGCATGACTGTACAATCATACTATGATGATGTGGCACGACCCCAAGATTCCACGTGGATTGATTGTACGTTGACTAGGCAGATGTGTTAGCAGACCATATAGATTATATGGGATAATCACATGGCGATAGTAAGCCAATGAGACGCTACCACATGACAGCCTCCCATTGGCTAATTATAGATAGTGTGTATCAAAATTAGTTGGGATCTCAGAGGATTTAACGTGGGTCTCCCGACCAACAACAGAATGAATTCACCATTATGTTCGCTAGTTAGTTCTTAACCATATATGGGCATTGTAACGAACCCATCGTTACGACTACAAGCGAAGCGAAAAGTGAATTTTTTTTTTTTTTTAGGCAGGAAGGCAACGACGACAACATTTGAACCACACAACATGATGACGAACACACGCATGCCGATCAGGCAACAGAAAACAACGGCCCGACGCACTAGCACAATGAGAAACGGGGTGAAACGTGCGTTGATCAAATATAGAAACGACTAACCGCCTGACACAAACATGAAAACACCCACAAGCTAAAGGACAACATCCACAATCCCGAAACAATGGTCCCGACACCCAGTCACTAGAACCTCTATGGCATGCATAACCCAATGCATGAAGGTGTTACAACCCAAGCACCAACACGAACATACAACGATCAACCAAACCCACAACGGGAAGCACAGACTCCGACCAATTTATCCTTTGCCTCTATCCAATAGGGCGCATCATGATCCCCTCATCATGAATCATGTTGTCCCTGGGTGATAGGCGCGACAATAACCCCAGCACAACATAACCTATATGGACCAAGGACTCTAGATGAATCCAACGTGCTGGGAGACGGGCTACCAACAAGAAGACTACTAATCCAAGCACGCAATCGACAGGTCAATGAGACATCTATGACATTCATACAACACCATAATTTCTTGCGCAACAAAAACAATTGGTTGATCAAATGATTATTAGGAAAAAAAAGATCGTTGCAGCTATAATCCAAATCCCAAATTAGATAAATATATATCGCCTTCTTTAGAACTGAAACCACTATCTTGTAGAACTAAAACTATAATAATTTGATGTCTTAACTCACTAAATAAAACTGAACCAGGTTGTTATCTTATCAAATTGCTATCATTAAAACTAGAACTGTATGCCAAAGGTTTTGGTGCAACTGAACACCAAATTATTCACATAAAATAATAATTCGTTTAAAAAGTTGTACATCACAATGCTACCAATGTTTTTCAAATATAAAGGTAACAACAATATACATAATAAAGGTAACAACAATATAAATAATAAGGGTAACAACAATATAAATACAATCATAAGGTAACAGTTTCTATACAAGAGTATGATGGCGTTGTGCAACAAAATTCATTTTCTAGTAATGGTTTGATGTCAACTAAGTCGATACGCTGTCTAAGAAATCACTCTCTAGTAACTAAGTCTTTGTCTACTTTAATTCATAACACCCTTGTCTGTCATTTTTGTAACGCACGGCTAAAAGTAATGTTGGCTATCAAATAGTATCGTTGTTTATCCAATGTTTTCTTGGGGTCTATTGAATAGTATCATTGTCTCAGGTTGTCTAATAAATGCATGATAATGATGTGAATAGTTGTCATAAAATATTTCTGGGGGTTCCCACATATATAATTTCATTACTAAAAATCAGTAAAACCATAACTAACATATTGTGAAAAACAATAGAGGCGACAATGAAACTCTCACATGTGTAACTCTGCCCAATGACTTGGGAAGGATCGATTAACCAACGCGCCATCACACATTGACCTCCACTGGAATTTATCACCAAAAAAAACAACGCGTACATATGGAATCTACTAGGCTGGAAATTATCAAACTAAAAACACAACGCAAACATATCGTTATCATCTCTGTTGGGAATATTAAAACTAAAATCGTAGACATATTATATATCGTTTTTCACTTTGCTGGGATGTCAAACAAAAACACAGACATAGATATATAGCGTTATCATTCCCTGCTGGGATATGGAAACTTAAGGAACACACACACACACACACACACACACACACACACACACACACACACACACACACATATATATATATATATATATCTTTATCAATCGATGAGTATCTCGTTGTCCTTCAATGTATTTCGCAGTCAAGTTTGAAATCGTTGTCCACCGTAAACCAAGTAAAAATTCAATGTTTAAACTGACATTAGTTTGCTATCGTATATGAATTCGTCATCCTTTAACTGTAATTGTTGGCTTTTAAATAAAAATCACTGTCAAGAAAATAACATATATACAATCATTGGTAATGTTAGAGTAAAAAAAAAAACTTAGACATTGATAATTGTCAAAGTCACAGAGTTTAATATCGCTACTCGCTAGGAAACATAATTACACAAAACGCAGAGGAAAGATAATCGTGGTTGAATGCGTAAAAACAGAAGGTAATTTATCCATTAGAATAACACATTGCAAAGGAGGAACGCAAGCTGGATGTATGAAAAACGCAGGGCACAAATTCACCAGGGAGTGCATTAAACGCAGAGTTAAATTATCCAGGAATAAATTAAAAACGCAGAGTTAAATTTTTTTATGGATGAGTGTATTGAAATGCAGAGAAAATTTGCCATCAAATAAAATAAAACACGGAGTTAAGTTGCCAGGAATGTATTACAATGCAAAGTAAACGAAGGAGTTGTGGTGCCAACCATGAATACAATTTGTTGAGGGTAAGGTGCCAAGAAGAGTGGGTTGCATGCTGGGTAAGTAAGGGTAAAAACGCAGAGATTACTAAACACAGTTTTCAAACACTAAGAACATTTAGGACACAGAGGTGATGTAACATGCAGAGACCATTGCAAAGGCAGAGATCAAAACATGGAGATAAGAAGGGTAAACAATTGGGCAAAAGAATCTGTCGCTCATCATCCACGCATAGAAAAGCAGGGCATTAGGATCTATAGGTTTATTAACACCGAAGTGACGACCATTGATCCAGCTCTTGGACGACTGCTCAGGCGTGGACTGATGATCTAGGGATGAGGACGAAGGATAAATCACAAACTCTTCACGATAAATCAATAAAACCAATCAAACAGTCACAACATTTAGGGATCGAATGCCAAGGGAATCAATTCAAGCAGCGAGCGTAAAGCTATGGTGTAATTAAGTTCTCAATCAAATTCTAAGTAAAACACTTTCTTTAAACAATTAAAAGTACAGAAATGAAGGTGCAAGATCAATATTAATCTACCATTCAAAATAAAAGAATGTGTACTGTAGCCCAATGTGACAACTTCGAGTCGTTGTCCCGTGCGCTCAGTGTAGATTCCGCTTATCGATCGATGAGACTTCACTAGTACCTCCAAGCCAACGCTAGAGGTATTCTTCTTCCCCCTTAGCCCCCCGAGCCACAAAGGGTCCATGCACACTAAACCAAAGAACAACTAGCTCCCAACTCGCCTTGCAAGGTTGAGCTACCACTCCTCACCGAGCTAGGTATCCCAACTCCCACAAGATAAGTTAGACAAGTCAAAATTTCTGCGGTGTAACATTATGCATAAAGGAAGAGATCCATACTCCTCCTCCTCATCCATCCTTTATATAGATTTTCTAAGTGATTTATTTCCCAAATTCCCATTTAATTTATTTTTTGATAAATTAATTCAAAAAAATCATCCCCCATACACATGTCACCCATCCCCTTAGTTGCACCAGAAAATAATTTCATTAATTAGTTATTTACTCATATTTCTCTCACCCACCTAAAAGTATTCCTAGAATCGCTCCTAGGTGTCCCCATATTCCCTTACACATTTTAATGACTTACGCCCTTACTAAATTCCTAGTTGAGTTCAATTTAGAAAGTTCTTAAAGGCAAGATTCCTTACTAAGTTAGTCACTCTGTTTTTTCCTCATGTTTCTCTTTTTATTTATGTTTCCCCCTTTTCCCCTTAGTTTCTTAATTCTTTTTAAGTTTCCCTCTTTTCCCTTTTCATCTAAAACTCAAATTAGCAAGTGTAGAAAATTACCTTTTACCCCTCTTTCCTTTTAATTAATAAATTTTAATTAGAATATGTAAAATAACAATCAATTCCCTTTTAAAATTTTAATCCCTCAATACAATTTGATTTTAATAAATTAACTAAATTACTTACCCCCTTCTCATCACATGTTTAATGATTATTATTATTATTATTATTATTTACCACAAGTATCACTTAGACCTAGATTTTATTTGCCTAGGTTGGGTGACATTTTATTAGGGAAAATGTTTTTAAATCTTTCTTATCACATTATTCGTTCTATGTCCATCTAGGTTTATTCACTTATTAGTTAACAACGCAATGTGCCCTTCAGGATGCACTAGGTGCTCCAAGGGTGCCACTCACCTCATTCTGTTTCCCTTGCGCGACGTGCCTTTCAAGACGCACCACTTGCTCCAAGGGTGCCACTCGCCTCATTCTGTTTTTCTTGCGTGACGTGCCCTGATGCGGGATAATCAAAGGGTGACACATGGCGATAATAAGCCAATGAGACGCTACCACATGGAAACCTCTTATTGGCTAATTATAGATAGTGTGTATGAAAATTAGTTGGGATCTCGAAGGATTGAATGCGGGTCTCCCGACCAACAACACAATGACTTCACCATTATGCCCGTTGGTTGGTTCTTAACCGTATATGGGCATGATTCTATTTAAATTTGAATGGAGGTTTTCTCAGCTAGAAAAAGGGACAAGGGATAAGCCCTCGACCCTAATTTTATGGGTATTGAATGTAACCATAATTGTAATTCCCACAAGGCTAACTCATATTATATGTCCATTGAACTATATTACATAATCGTTGAACTATACAATAGTATTGTTATAAAAAAAAGTGTGTTAATGGGGGAAGGTCTGTGGGTTTGAACCCCTGACACATGGCGATAGTAAGCCAATGAGACGCTACCACATGGCATCCTCCCATTGGATAATTATAGATAGTGTGTGCTTCCCTGGCCATATCGATAGGAGATGTAGTTTCGTCGGTCCCTTCCCTCCCTGCATGTGCATATCGTTCTAGTTCAAGGGTCTAGTTCGGGTATCGCTCTGGTCCGAATGCTGGGAATAGCAGTGATCGTTCCCAAATGCTAGGTCATAGCTAGGCCCTGCCTAAGTGTAGTCCCCGTGGGTCCCAATGGTCTACATGCTAGCAATAGGGCTCCTGCCTTCTGGTATCCCTGTGAGAACAGTCTGAATGGTAGGACCTATGTGTATACCCGTATATGGGGTAGTAGGGGTAGTAATCAAAATTAGTTGGGATCTCTGAGGATTGAAACCGGTCTCTCGACCAACAACACAATGACTTCACCATTATGCCCGTTGGTTAGTTCTTAACCCTATATGGGCATGATTCTATTTAAAGTTGAATGGAGGTTTTTTCGGCCAGAAAAAGGGACAAGGGATAATCCCTCGACCCTATTTTTATGGGTATTTAATGTAACCATAATCGTAATACCCATGAGGCTAACTCATATTATATGTTCGTTGAACTATATTACATAATCGTAGAACTACACAATAATATGGTTATAACAAAAAGTGTGTCGATGGGAGAAGGTCCACGGGTTTGAACCCTTGACCTTTTCCCCCCAATAAATCAACGACTTAACCAATAGACCATGCTTACGGTTTGTTAAAAAAAACCAACCGCTCTGTAAGTAAAGCCGACCACATATTTTGGGGATTGGTTAAGGGGTGCACCCTATTTAATGGTGTGCAACCTAGGGATTGTACACACATTCATGAATGAAGAGATTCATGTCTTTAAGTGCATGCTCGAGGGTACATAGGCTTCAAGGATACACCGTAAAGTGTGTCAAGAGGTCCCTTGATGGAATTTTAAGAAATTTATACTCATTTTTCACGATTTTTTGCAAGGAATCCAACAGTGCATTATGTTTCTAAATTTGAGCAACATGTAAAAAGGTCATTATAAAACACAAGCATTTGAGAATTAATAAAGAAGGTCTCTATTGGAAGCGGACCCGGAGACAATCCAAATTAGGTGAACTCCGTTATCAAACCTATGTATGTGACTTCATTATTGTTGTTCATTTTGTGCTCAATTATTTGAAATTTATTTATCATTAAAGTGTATATGGTTAGATAAGTTTTTCACATGTAAAATTGCAATCAATCAAGCAATCATTATTATTTCGAAGATCAAGTAGATGTTTATGTCTGTTTAAAGTAATCAACATCTAAGGAGTTTTCGGATCAACATGTATCTTCCCCTTTCCTTCATTTATTCATTATTTATTTTGTTCATGCTTTATCACATGTTCTAGTTATTTTTTCACAACATGGTAATCAGAAGTTGCTTATTTCTAAATCTCATAGTTTAGTTATTATATCACTTACATGTGTTATATTTACTTTTCATTATCTAATATCTTCATTTATATTTCTTATTTTAATTAGTATGAATCTTACATAGTAGCTAAGCTTTCTTGTTCCCTTAATAATCTCGACATCCTTTCTTGGCATGCATATGTTGCTTGTTGACCCTTCTTTCTCTTTTTTCTATTATTTTCTTAATAGCATACTAATCCATAGGCAACCCTTGCGGCTTCACCTCGCACCAATACTCAGGGTGTGTGGGCCTTCACATGTACTATGGTATATTACGGTTCAACAAATGGACGATTTCTCATGGCATCAAGGCATTGGCTATGTTATTGCACAAGTTCTAGGTTTGAAAAATCCTAACCCAACCACCAAATTGTGACAACTAAGAGAGCACCTACCTATTGTCACCTTAGATAGGTGTTCTCGTCACTTAGAGGTGGAGTGGTTACCTCAAGGGGGGAATCTCGGTGACCCTAGAGGGGAATGAGATGGAAAGTGTGATGTATGAATGAATTCCCCTATAGTTCAAGTTTATATGTGTGGAGAAGGTATTAAGTAAGGTCTTGATGGTAGCCAAGGGTTTCCAAGAAGTAGTAGACCTTGCAAATGTTGAGTGTACATGTCTGAGACATAAGAAAAACAATGATACAATCCCAAGTATATGTGGACAAGCAAGTTAATATTGTTGTCCCTAATTGCAACAGTTAGTAACAATATATATCGGAAATGAAATGACACAATAAGATGCTAAAACAAATGCTAGAAATCAAGTAAATGATGTAAGAGATAAACTAGTAAAACACTAGTGAAACTCAAGATTAAAGGATTAAGATACTAGCACAAAACGTAAGGTTGTAGTAAACTATTTTTCCAGAGATAATAATCCTCCTTATGGATGTAACAAAAAAAATATTACAACAAGAGATTCAACCATTAAAACTTGGCAAAAATCTACCAAAATATGCACCATGATCACTAGACTATGTGGGCAAAATCTTAGCAAATTTCAACGGTTAAATTGAGAGTTATTAGAGAAAGTTTGATTAGGGTTTATTCAGCCCTAATGGCTGAAGATGAAAGTTTATTATAGTATCAAGGAAAAACCATTTAGAGGGGACGCCCTAGTGACTAAGAGGTGTGCTAGGTACAAGGAACAAAACCCAAATTGCAAAAAGTTGAAATGACAAAAATTCACGTTTCCCGGTGCACTATTTTATTTATCCAATGCAAAATATTCATATTAGTGCCTTTAAAATTGGGTAAATGGAGTCTTATACTAAAGGGTTAGATCAAAAAATACCCTAGTGGTGTAATCCCTTTTACTTCATAAGGTATGTCAATCAAACTTAGGGTAAATCTAAGAGGGTATACACACTCGTATTCCTCCTAGAAACCCTTCAAAATAACTTATAAACTTTAGAAAATCAGATGGAGCTTAATGGAGGGTGTATCCAATATACTCCTCCTAGGGTTTAAAACAATCATAACCAATAAATAGAAATAAATGACTAACAATGCAGGTTTTTCCTTACCAATTCCGAGAGAGAGAGAGAGAGAGAGAGAGAGAGAGAGAGAGAGAGATCAAACCCTAGTTTCACCAAGAAAATTCGCCATTCAAGATCAAGAGAACAAGCATCCAAGAGGTGTGCATCAGTCCTCTTCATCCATTCACCAAAATATATCACCATAAAACATTTTCACAAGAGAGAAACACCATAATGCCCAAGAATAGCGAAAATTTCAGCCAAGTATTTCTCACAATGGGAGAGTTATGTTATGAAAAGAGATTCATGTGATCTCTATTTATACAAAATGTACTAAAGATATTTTTTCCACATTCTAAGGGTAAAACATAATATAAGGGGTCAACAACCCTTATCTTACCCCTTAAAACAATTAAGAATATTTAAATTTCACTTTTGCACATTAGAAACCCTAAAAACAAGATGGTGCCTCCCTTTTAGGGCAACGTTTTGGCATATTTGACAAATGGTTGAGATTGGGGTGAAAAGTTTGGCCTCCAAAGGCCTTATCCTCATGTGTTATGCCCCCTATCTTCCCCCTCTGATAAAATCATGCCAATTTTCAATGAGAAACTGCATCACCACCAAACCCTAGCCCCTCTATGACATCAAGCTTTAAAAAATGTGATGTTTTCCCTCCTTCAAGCAAAATGTTTGCATGGTAGGGGCTAGGATATATCCTCCATGATTCCATGTAATCCTCCCAAGGCATGTCTCTTGTATCTGGTGTGCGGGCCCTAGGAATCCAACCTGTGGGATTCTTTCCCCATGGAAGCCCAAGCTAGGTTTGTTCTCCCAAAATTGGCCACCAAGCAAGGTCCTGCAAAACAAAAAGGTATGCCCTCCAAAGATCTCAATTCAAATATATCATGACAAATGTAAACCAAATATAATAATAAAGGCACCTAAACATGTGCATCAAAACTACCTCATCAAATTAAACAAATGCTCCAAGACCCTATACAATTGACCAAGTTTAGGTATGGGAGGGGTGTCATAAAAGTCCTATTGGGTAGACCAAAACCCTCAAGTACGGGATGCTCCCAAGGATGGAATTTCAAGGTTATGTAGTGTTATAAAAGTCCTATAAGTGTCATAAAAGTCCTTTGTGACTAGTTTGAATCACTTTGACCCATTTGGGTAAATCCATTTTTTCATGGGTCCAAATGGGAGAGAAAATCCCCCATTTGTGAACATGCTCACTTAGAATGCCTTAATTTGGACCAATAGTTGTTAAAAATTGTTTGGGACTTACTATTTATAGAGTCAATTTGAGTCAAAATAGAAAAAATCTACATGATTTCTTGGCATTAAGTGTACTATGGGTTTCCATAGGGTACCTCCACTATGAATCCACAAGTTATGTAACAAAGAGTTGAATTAGGCCAAAGAGCCCATGATATAACTATACCAAATCTACGACATTGAGTCAAAATATGTTGTATGATAGTTATGTATGACTCAGGCCCTCCAATAGATAACTCAAGATTATTTAACACCTTTAGTCCACTCCATTGCCTATTTATACAATTCAATTCATTTGAAACTCTTCAACTCTTCCAATTTCATTATATTTTAAAACCCTAATTTGCAGGTACACACTCAAATTTATGACTAAACTCCTTACACTTCTCTCAAATCCCAAGGGTTGTAGCTTACACCTACAATCTACAACACCTCTACAAGGACCTCCTTAGTCTAGCTTCACTCCAACCTTACGAGTTTTTTTGAATTATCGCCACCCATATTCATTGGAATAGTTCCACTCATACCTTGAAATTATCAACCCTAAAACTCGAAGGGAGGTTCCATCACAACTATTTAAATGGATGTGCCATCTCCATTAAGGTAACGATGTCTCTCTACTATGCATATTTTATATATTTATCTTTATAGTATTAGATCTAGTGTTTATTAGTTATTTTGCATATACATATTTTTGCATTGGAGATTAGAGAAAGTCTTCTCTTGCAAGAATTTAGTGTTGAGAGTGTAGGCCATTCCAGGACATGGATCATTCTTGGATGATTTTCATAGCTCTCCACTTAATCACAATTAGCTTCATTATCTATAGTATCAAATTCGGGGTGATTTATCATCCTTCTTCTCTTTCCATTTCTATTATTAGGATTTCGATCTCATTAAAGGAATTGTTGATTAATTAACCATAGTTAGTTATCTCTCTTTCCTTATTTCATTTGTTGATAAAAATTGATCTAAAACCTAATTAAAATAACCTAATCACATACATCCCTAGATCATTATTAACAAGATCCTAAGGCTCCAATTAACCTAGTGGGTTTTCCAGCCTCTTTTGTCTTACCCTTGGATTTCTCAATTTAGCCATAACAATGAGTAATGAATCCACTCTCATCTTCCCCCCTTTTAGTAGTGTGTGCACTTGGGTGGTATTAAATCCTTATGATCACATTGTGTGGGGTAGCATGAATCCATTTGTTCACTATACTATGTCCTCACATCCCTCAAATTTCAACTTCCTTATGGATGTGACTAACATTTTGGACCACGAGTCTTTTATATGTGTCATTTTCTCATTGGATGTGAGAAATTGGATGCTCCTCCCTTAGGCCTTAGACATACACTCATAATATCACATACCATTGATTTCATCAAATATCAACGGTTAAGTGGGGATTTATGAGTACCCAATTCAACATTCTTCCAAAATTCATGTGGTGGACTTTGGTCATTGATAAGGATTTAATCTTTACTATCTAGTGACACATTGGGACTCTGTAACTCCAAAAATTCTCTCAAATTATCTCATAGAGAGATCCTAAATTTCGATTTGAAATTAATCCTACCATTGAGTGGTAGGTAAGCACACTCTTAAAAGGTTCATTATCACATGATGATTCTTCATATAAAATTCAATGAATTCAAAAATCTATGAATAGATAATATTTAAGGCATGAATAATATGTGAATGAACCATGCAATGAAAGACCAATCATAACTGAAAGGAATCCATAAATTTCAAACTAGATCTCATCCTATTTTTATTACAAAAGAACTATAATATATGGCATTCAGTCAACCTGCTTTCCATTGTTAGGAACATTCCTTCTCTGACCAACACCTAAAAATCATTCAAAGGAAAAACATTTGGAATTCATTTCCCAAGGAAAATAGTTCATAATATGAGCTTCTCAACTTGCCACTCTCACCCTTTCCAGAAAATCAAACTCTATTGTTATGGATGCTCCTACATCATTTTGTCAATTGACATATTTTGAAACTTATGAAATTTTTAAGTACAATTTCCTTGCTTGAGACAAATACAATATTGGCTTGATACCATGAACCCTTGGTCTACTACATGTGCATAATATATATTTCCTTATATTGATATGAATGTGTCACCATTATCATAAGCTCTAGGATTATGCATTAGTTAATATTTAAAACCTAGATATCACCAATAATCTTATAGGTCTACATACTCCCTGAGTTTTGAAATAGGGCTCTTAAGTCATACTAGATTTACTCCATGATCATGCCCAAATCCCTAGTGTTGATTTTGGCATGTGTCTCTCATGAATGAACTCACCACTATGAGATTTCAACATGACATAATTACCATAATTCTCACTTAGGCCTATATTCAAACATTTAGCATACAATGGTGAATTCAATCAACAATTCAGATGGTATTCCCATAATGGCCCAATGTTGTAGTTCAGATCCAATACCAACCTATAACATACATGAACCCGCCTCTCTTGGGCATCAAGGCACAAAATCAAATTCCTTCCACCATTAACTAGATGGATTTCTAAAATGTGAATCAATTTCACCTTGAACATCCACACAACCCATAATTCATATGCAGTTAGAAAATAGATGAAAAATCAACATTATATAACTAGAATGCATAATAGAAATACAACCATGATTTGCAATCAATATTTTTCACAACAGTTCAATTAGTTAGATTCATCCTTTAACATAAATCACTACAAGAACGAAATTCACATATCTAATTGACATAAATATGAACAGATAAATAAACAATAAAATATAAGGATAAATGTTTATCTTTATGATGAATTTGTCCACCAAATTGGTTACAAAGGAGTGATTGACTGGCCAACCGTAGGATCCTATTGTAGATTTCACCCCCAAGCCAGGATTTGAGACCATGAGGTAAAACTATGGCTATTTGGATTTGTTCCTAACTAAACCTAATCCACAATACTAAAAAATAATGAGAACTAAACACATACCATAATTGTTCTTAGCAAAACTCTTTTAGGAATCTCACACAACCTCTAATCAACCACATACCTCTTCCTCACATCCAAACACAATGTAAGTTTGAGACCTTCTTTTTCTTACATATAATCCCTCAATAATTCATTGGGCCTCCTTGATCCAATGTAGGAATGAAGAGTATGGGTTGCTAATTATTCTTAGGGAATACTTGGCAATGGTAGACCTTGGTTCATTTGAAACAAACAAATAGTTTAGAGAAGTGGGTAGTCATATTTCATGCTTCCCACTCCCTATGCTCAGTCTACAACCATTGATTCTCTCTTTAGACACAATTGATTCCTTCTCCTTCCATATGAAACCTCTCTATCTTGGAAACTCGATCATCTCTCAAGCTCATGTGTTTCTTATGTTGGTTGCAGACAATGGTATCCATGGGAGAGGATATCCTAGGTCTTTGAAGAAAGAGGAGGAGTGGGAGAATAGACCTCTCTTAGAAAATTTATCCCTCTTTCCATTTTTCCCATGCATGAGGAATATGTGAATTACCCAAGGATGTGAGAGATTTACTTAGTAAACATAAGCCAAAGGTAGGTAAGAGATTTTAATAAATCATGGGAAAAAGGAGTATTACTCCACTGAAGGACACATGGGAGAATTATTTTAATGGTTTTATCTTCCCAATTACCCCCTTCCCTCTTCCCTTCTCATAGACCCTTATCCAACCTTTTTTTCCCCTTGAGCAATTTTTTTGGTGTCATTATATTATTCATTATGCTTCTATTTTATAACATTTAACCATAACACTGCAACCAAGCCCACAACTTGGACTCATAACCATTCATTAGATAGGCCTCTAGCTTGGGATCCAAACTAGTAATACTTACAAATCATATTTACATTTTCATTACGCGGTTGTTACAACTCAACCCTCTTGGCTTGACACCTATCAAATAACCCACCCTATTACAAATAATACATTATTTATTCTATTCTAATCTAGGTTTTCAAACTAGGGGTATTGCATAGATTAAATATGGAATGCGCCATGTTTGATGCAAGTAGACATGAACCAATCATCAATGATGCACATCACTACAACACAATGCACCATTTCAGTGTGGGTAATCATGCACAAACCATCGATGGTCTGCAACATTGCAACACGATGCATGATTTTGGTGTAGGGTCCACCCACTAGTGTGGAACACTATGAAAAAGTGCACTCCAAATTTTAAATGAAAAGAAACAAAAAAAGTAATCATTTTACCTCTAAAAATAGAATAAATAAAAACAAAGGTGTGATTTTTTAAAAACGAGTAAAAAATACATGGTTATCATGTTGCTCCATAGGATCCATGGTCATAGATTTGAGTCTAGTGGGTTTTTTAGGGTGAACTTTGGAATCCTAATTTTCCACAAATGAAGAATGAGGAGAAATATTAGCAAAATAGACACAGTAAGCCCATGGAGAGATGAGTTGTAAGAGCTTACATGTGCTTGGAATGTAGGGAAGCATTAAGAGAATTTTTAAAAAGTGAGTAAAAATGAACATAGATTTTTTTTTTTCTATTACCCTAATCATGGTATGCTTTCATACATGATGGATAATTGTGCCACTATTTTATGATTACATTGTCATTTAAAAAAAATAAAAACATGCATTACATATATTGGCACAATGTTAACAATGTGCATTGTAAATATTTTTGCACTAGGTAAGATGTGTTATACGAGGGAATGAATGTACCTTTAAGTGGAAAAGTGGTTTTAATGGTGGGACAATTTCATATGGGTGCTCTATTACAATATATGTTCAATGTGTTACAATATGCCCATATATGTTCAATTTGTTACAATGTGCCCATATCTTCTAGAAGCACCAAAATTAAATTGTTTCAATTTCAAAAAAGAAGTGAACATGGTATATAATGGTGCACCAAAAAAAATGCACATGGAATATACAATCACACCATGAATGACGCTTCTTTTGCAACCCTTGGAGCACCATAAAATGCCAACATAGTTTTCTATGAGAAAATATCAATGGAAAATCTCTATTAAATGTTATGTGCACCATGTAGTGAGGCCCTCAAATGATGTTGTTGTGGGTGCATTAATTTAGTAAGTGCATCAATGCATCTTTAAGAACAAGTGTTGCATGGCAGTGTAGTCCCTGTCGAGTTGGAATGGGAATAAATGCACAGGTATGGGGGGGTCGTGGGAGAATCAGAAGCCCAAAGTAGCTGAGGCAAATGGAAATTGTTGCAAACACGTGGAAAGCAACATGAACTATAGGTGGTATCCATGTAGAAAATGACATGTAGCACTGTACGACATGCTAGCCATAAGATGTCAGGCTGCTACATGTCTTTGGGAGAATGTCACTCCGAGATTTTTCCTTCCAAAACAAATAGAGTTCCCTCGAAGCCCGGAGCTGAAATCCCAAATTCCTGATTTAGTTAATGTTAATATTATATTAATATCGGGTTAACAAGTAATTAGTGAGAAAGTCACTTTGTGAGAAATTTGTTCCATCGCTAAATATGGCCAGGGGAGTTCTAAAATTGGTAGGTCGGTAAAACTTTAGCAAGGATGCTAAAGTTCCAGGGTCGCCCACATGGCGGAGTGGAAACTGATTGATGAATCACATTCATTTCAGAAAGAGAAGGCGCACGAGTGTTATTCTCCTAGAGAAATTATGGCATTGAAACCATTTAGTTTTTTTAAGTATTCTCATTCTAATTATACTGTGTTTTTCATAATCCATATTGCTTTTATTTTCTTAGTAAGATTTTGTAATTTTTCCTATTACCAATGGTACATCAAATAGCTACTAAAGAGCATAGATATCCCCATCATGTGTAACTTCATATATTGTTGGAGTCTGACTTGCCATGTTTGAAATTTTCGTTCCTACCTTGTATGTTTTATCTCTGTAATGTATTTATGAAATTCATTCATAATGATCTCTGTATACTTCCAACTGACTTTCATCCCAATATTTAGATTTAAGTTCAATTTTCATAGTCATTTATTTAATTTTCCCCATGCACAAAGTAAGCAACATCCATTTCATTCTATTAAATAGATCATTTGGCTTGTTTGTCTCTATATGTGTTAGGATAAATAAAGTTATATGTGGTGGCAAAGAAACAAATTCTACTGTGTTTTTATAGAGGTGGTACTCCTCTTTTAATTTTTTCCTAGGGCGTGTATAGTTCAAATCTGGGACTTGGAGAATTTTCGTCGTAATGACTTAAAGCAATACAAAACAATAGAATTTTTTTATTTTTTTTTTCGAAATAAAGGTTAGTGGAAAATAGGACCAAGAATCACACACATTAAACATTCAAATTAAATAAACACAATTTCCTGACATCCAACATAGTTGAAGATTAAAATTTATGAGCACATAAAAATAGAAGAAGATGACTGACACATGGTTACAAGGCACCGTCGAGATTGTTCCCGAAGTAGTTTTCTTTGAAATTTATCAAAAAATAATAATGTATGTTACATATTCCTCGAAATTTAAATGTGTTTGTCATATAAACTGGGATTGGGGAACCCGTGGACCATAAAATAAATAAGTACAAGAAATAGGACTGTAGAAAGAAGAAGTGGGCGACGGTAGAGAGCAAGACCTGAAAAGAAGAAATTGGAAGTTATCAGTCTTTGGTTAGACATTTCTATTTGAAGAGGTGGAATAACTTGATTGATAAAGAAAGCAGGATGTGATCAGTATAGACTTACTATGATGGTATCTATCTCCCCCTTTGTTATTTGTTTGTTGATGCCTTTTTATTGCTCTTGTCAACAGCTACTGGAATCGTGCCAATCGCTTATTTCCCTTCGTCGGTGAGCTTGTTGATTGCCCTTTGGAGCCTTTCTTCAATGTAGCTTCTCATGGGGGCCACGTTGATCTCATGCTGGATTTTTATGTTGAAAAGCTCACTTTCTAATTCCCTTAGATCGATAGAAAGATTACACAGAGCCTGGTCAATTTCTTCATTTTGTACTGAATAGTCCACTAGCCAGTTGTCCACGTCATCTTCACCATATTCAAGGATGTCGTAAAAAAATTCTAAAGACAACCCCTTTAAAATATCAACTTGTTCATCGAAGGCTTGGTTGGTTAAGGTCAAGGAGTTGAGGATTAAGTCAGGGTCTTGGACCTCGTTGGTACTTCTGGCTAACTCTATTTCAGTCAACTTTTTGAATAATTCTTTTTTCTTTGATATGGCATGTTCACATGATTGCACAATGAGATGTAGGTTCTTAACTTTCTCTTTCTAGCATGCATTTAATTGTTTGATCTAGTTTAGGGAGGGGAGATCTTCTTCTCTTCTTCTCATATCTGTCATGTTGGTGACATGGATGTCAAAATGGAGGACCGTCTCTAGATAGAAACCTTCTTCATTTTTTAAATCTGCCTGCAAATGTTCCTGCAAGGCATGTGCCCTTGTTCCAAAGGAAGTTATATTGTTTGATGTTTCCCAATCTTGAGTAATTATCTCCATTATTTTCTTGATATTCTTCTCCATGTAGCCTCTACACGATGTGAGGAGGCTAGAGGATCCGTTTAACTTGGTTGCGGGGGTGGAAGACACAGTTATTGCTAAAGGAATGGCAAGCAATGGGATAGGAATCAAAGCTTCCTCCAATTCCTTGATTTGGTCCTTCAGTCTGACATTCTCTACCTCAATGCCTCCAATGGAATCATCAAGAGAATCTTCGGTTTCTCGGTGAAGTCGGGAGATTTGGGACGGTTGCATGTTCCTAAGGTTAATCTCTAAACGAGATTTCCCTTTCTTATTTCCTACATCTCTCTTTTAAATAATTAAATGTTTAGATTCGTTGTCAAAAACAACGCTCTGGAATACGAAGGATTCATATTCGTCAAAAATCTTGGTCTCATCTATTTCCATTAGGGGATTATATTGGATCGTGTCCTCGGGTTGATCAACATTGCGAAATACATTATCCATATCAGTCTCAAGTTCCATGTCTTCACTTTCAGTTTCATACTCTTCCACTTGTCCTACAATGTTTTTTCTCTTCTTCCTCACAGGAAGCTTGTGATAACTATCAAATTTACTCCAAGGAGGTCTCTTATCTCCTCCTCCGTTTGAAGAATTGTGGGTTTCTTTCTTATTGGGGTGGGTCATTGGAGCGATGCTTTGGGATGTCGTACTCTTGGGATTAGTAGTCGGGGATTGGACACTCTTCTAACCGGGGCCTTTTCCCTATTGTTTGTACAATTCAGTGGTGCTTTGCAATGTCTCTAGGTCACTAGCGTCAGGAGCAGAAGTGTTGTCATCATTGTCTATGTCTTTGTTCAGGAGTGTATGGATAAAATAATTGTTGAAGCCAACTGCTAGTAAATGTTCTACAAAAATCCCATTAGGTTCGAACCCTCTTAGCCTTTCAACATATCTTAGGTTCAAGTTGTTGAAATGGCCTATGAATTCGTCAATCTTATTGATGTTCCTAAACACGAAATCCCCGAGTTTCCAAGGCAGAGGAATGAACTGTTTTTTTCTCTTCTCATGGAAAAAATGCAACCAGTAGTTGTATTGCCTTGCTATTTCTGTAACAAACATTATGTTTGTAATGTGACATGGAAGGAAAGCAAGATTTTCCTTGGAGCCAAAAATCATTATTACATTGTAATTCTCCATTTGTTCAAGTGTCCCCTTCCTGTGCAAAAACTTGTTTTCTTGGTCAGACATCCGAGGAGCATCCTTTCCTAACAATAAATCTTTGAAAACTGATACAAAGTCATTAAAAACCTCATAAAAACAATGGGAGGCATTGTGCCTCCACAAGGCCTAGTACCAAAAGGTTACTGGGTCGAATTCACAGTTTACCTTCTTGGACACAGACAGTTTTGGAAACGGGCAGCAATGCAATATCACAAAAACCAAGTAGGATGACATACAAATTTCTTCTCCTCTTTGAATCGTGAAAATTAGGAACAGATTTCAATGGAAATTAGCTTCGCCCAATAAAAAAATGGCGTGTTCCTTGACTGTGAAATACAAAATATAAAGAATCATGCAGGAAATGCTTGTTGTGGATTCATGTCCCATTATTCTTGTAAACAACCAGGCAATTTCCCAGAATGGATTTCTAAATGAACTAACCTACAACCTTGTGATATCTTCAAGAACTGTTGTTCGGTCTTCTAGGAACTCGGGTAAGAGGTCCAACCCGTTATCATGATTTTTTAGGAACTTCTTCTAGTCTTCTCCTCTGAAGGTCAATGTTGGCTCCAGTAATCTCAACGTCTTGCGAAAGACCTAAGGTGACAAAGAAACAGGAGATTCGTCCCGTAGTGGAATAATTATTTGGATTGAAATATATCTCTCGGTGCACCAAGAGACCACCTCCTTACAGTCAAAGACTTCAAGGACACAGCCTATGCGAGAAATTCCAGAGGTCCAAATTACTTCGTTCTTGGTGGAATGGGATGAGTAGTAAGAATATGCCCTGGACCACTGGAAGTTCTGGTCCTCATGCCCGAAGATGTTCACTATATCTCCACAGAACTGTTGTTGAGTTGCTACCATAAGTTTATGATAACATATGTTTGCTCCATACGATGTTTGAAATGAATAGTTGGAAGGGATAGTATAAACCTCCACAAATATTGGTCCAATGTGTGTGAATGGGATATCTCCTCGAGCCTTTCACTCATTAATGACAATCTCTACGGTTACTGAATGATGAGATATTAGCATTAAAGCTTAGTAATTGCATACTTAGAAGTGAGAAGGTGGCGGGTACGATGAAGAGAAATTAAGGATTGGAGATTTCATGAACCCACCAACCCAACGACCCACAAAAGACATTCCATGATGTTTGAAATTAACACTCGGAAGGGATAATATAACCCTCTGCAAATCTTGGTTTAATGCGTATTAATGGGAGATCTCCTTGAGCCTTTTGCTCATTAATGACAATATTTACGGTTCCTGCATGATGAGATGTTAGCATTAAAGCTTACTAATTGCATATTTAGAAAGAAGTGTGAAGGTGGTGGGGATAGGAAAGAGAAATTAAGGAATGGATAAGTATGGAAAGTGATCGGTTGGGCTTCAAAATAAGGTTACAAGGTATACTCAGGAGAGGTGAGGGCCCGATGGTCAAATTGTATGTCTCGAAAGTTTTGAGTGCAAAATGTGTAACATGGAAGAGGGCATGATGGGGTAGTCCAGCAATCAATTTGTATATCACGGAATTGTGGGTGTTGTTTGCAGGTCGCGGAACAATGGAAGATAAATCTTGAGCCCACATGTCCGGGAACCTACAATCGAAAAAGTGGCTAAGTATGGAATAGGGAAACGGTAAGTCGGACTCGTTTTTGCTAATATATTGAAATTTGTAATAGATATTCCATTACTTGGAAAGATCTTTTCTACATGTTTCTGGACAAGTTGTGTAGGGATAGTCAGTGTGACTGTCTCCTTGAGCCTTTTTCTCATTAATGACAATCTTTATGGTTGTTACATGATGAGTTGCTCGCATTAAACCTTACTAATTGCATACTTGGAAAGAAGTATGAAGGTGGTGGGAACAGGGAACAACGATTAGGAATTGGAGATTTTATGAACCCACCAACATGATGATCCGCAAAAGAGATTCCAAGAAATGGCCAAATATGGAAAATGGACGGATGGGATTCAAAATAGGGTGACAACAGGTCCTTAGGAGATGTGAGGCCCCAACAGTCAAATTGTATGTATCAGAACTTTTGATTGCAAAACGTGTAACATGGAAGAGGGGATGATGTGGGAGTACAGTAGTCAATTTGTATATCACGGAATTATGGGTGTTATTTGTAGGTCACGAAACAATGGAAGTGAAATCTAGAACCCGCCTGCCCAGGAATCCGCGATCGAAAAAGTGGCTAAGTATGGAATGGGGAAGCGGTCAGTTGGAGTCATGATATAAAAACATGAGTGGAAATGTGAACCCACACAGCTAGACATTTTCGGAAAAAAAGACAAAGTAACCAGAAAGAGAAAGTAGAGGGGGAAAACAAAGGGGAATTCAGTTAAGTATAGAAGAGGGAAAAGAAGGGGATAAAAGAGAGTGGGAAAATAGAAAAGGGGAGGGAAATTTTCGTAAGTGGGAATTGGTCTCAATCAAGTCCCATTGTTGCAAAATCATCATTTTCTAGTCCAATATTTTATCCACATACTCGTTTTCTATTGTGCTTGTATCATTAATAGGGGTGTGAGAAAATGCAAATATAAACTATAACTTGATTTTTTGTTATAACTATGTATAGTTGATTTACAGAGGCTATTGATGTTTGTCTTCTATAGATAACAATGGGTTAGGATAAGTTTGCATTCTTACTATGATAAGGCCTTAAAAAAAATAGAATAAGTAACAAGTTTTTCCAATTCAATTCTCACAGAAACAAAACATTCTCTGATCCCGTAATATTATTCTTTGTTGATTTGATAATAGAGAGGTTGATTTTGTAGATTGTGTTATTGGTCATTTCAAGGGACTGGGGCGTGTCAGCCAGTGCTTTGTTGAAGATTTGTTTTTATTGCAACCTGTGGGAGTAATTGTGTTTTTGATAAATTGTTTAATGCCTTGAAATATTATTTTAAGTATTAAACTTCCTGCATGATGAGTTGTTAGAATTAAAGATTAATAATTGCATATCTAGAAATAAACTTAGTGTACTGTCAACTTGATCATAAGTATAACAATGACGAACTTGAATTTTAATATTGTGGTTGATTTCATAGCCCCATTTGACTTCGGCTAGCATATATCATTTTTTCTTCAAAATATTTGTGAAGAAGAAATTTGGTAATTTCATTAATAAAGTAAAAGTGCTCAAATAGAGGCCAGGGGATGGACAACCAATAATATGTTTCCTTTTCGAGTGAAGGAATCAAGGAAGCAAGAGGGAAATAAGAGATTGTTTTCTCGGTAAGGTTGAGATGAGAACGAAACTTCTTGGGCATGGCCCCAACTCCTGCATCGTGAATTAGTGTTGCTATGTTCTATCTACATTACGAATAGAATTGAATGTTGGTTTGACACTGTGTGAAATTCATTTATGTTTCCATAGAAGCCTCATGTGATCGACACAATACATTGTCATATAATTGTTCAATGCTTCATATTTGATCAAATTACTTGAGTCAATACAATATTTAAGAATTACGAGACTATCAAACCATGCAAACAAGAAGAGGTGTTAAATCCAGCAAAGAAGCACCAACCAAGATTCCAAGGCAATTTTTTAATAGTAAATCTATAAGAAAAATATTGGGTAATATATATTTATCCATAGACATTGGACTGAGTTCTTTGCACCGAAGCATTGAACATACTTGTCATAAATACATGTAGATGAGTTACAAAAAAAAAAAACATGCATACAATTTTGTGTTGTTCATCTAGTGTGACAACATGCAGGAGGCATCGACAAGCTCTTGAACATGCATACAAAACTGATTCTCTTGATTTTTTAGGAACTCCTTGCAGTCTTCTCCTCTGAAGGTCAATGTTGGCTGCAAAAATCTCAACATCTTGCAGAATACCTGAGGTGACAAAGAAACAAGAGAGTGGTTCTACAGTGGAATAATTCTTTGGATTGAAATAAGTCTCTCGGCGCACCAAGAGACCACCTCCTTACAGTCAAATACTTCAGGGACACATCTTGCACAAGAAATTACAAAGGTCCAAATTACTTTATTATGGGAGGAAGGGGACCAAGAGACCACCTCCTTACAGGAAAAGACTTCAAGGATGCAACCTGCACGAGAAATTCCAGAGGTCCAAATTACTTTGTTTTGGGTGGAAGGGGATGAGTAGTAGGAATATTCCTTGCACCATTGGGAGTTATGGTCCTCACCCCCTAATATGTTAATTGTATCTCCAAAGAATAGGCGAGTGGTCCCACAATTGAATAATTCTTTGGCTTGAAATATATCTCTCGACGCACCAAGAGACCATCTCCTTACAGTCAAAGACTTCAAGGACACATCCTGCACCAGGGACAAATTCAAACCCAATCCAAAACCCTAAAAATGAAAGGAAAGGATACATCTTTGAGGGCGAGGACTGTCATCCGAGTCGAGAGACTCAAAATCTTGAGCTGCAAAGCGGCTATTGCGTTCAGCGTCGGTTTATTTTCTGAAACCCCTTCCTTTGGTCTTGTTAGGGCCATTATCGTCGAGCTGGGAAGTGCCCCCCATTATGGTGGATTTAAATTTGGGCACAGGAGTGGGAAAAACGTCTGCATTTCCATCATCCATCATAGTATCATCGTCCCTGGTCGAGAACTCACGATTGAAAAAGTTGTTGAGTATGGAATGGGGAAGTGGTCAATCGAACTCGTCATATAAAATCATCAGTGGAAATCTAAACGCGTGAATTCGCCAACCCGTGCACTTAGACATTTTCTGAAAAACAACTAAGTAACTAGAAAGGGAAAGTAGAGGGGAAAATGAAAGGGGAGGGAAATTTTCGGAAGCGGGAATTGGTCTTAACAAAGCCCCATTGATGGTCTTAACAGTAACTATGAAGTGCATTAAACAAGTGAACGTGCTCTTCAATCAAGGAATAGAGAAAGTAAGTCATGGTTATACTTTCCAGGATGTGTTTACATAAGAGAAACATCGAAAAGCTATAGAAAAATCAATGGAGGGTTGTTCAAGTAAAATTATTGTACTGTCAACTTCATCGTAAGTATAACAAGGAAGAATTTTAATTTTAACTTTTTGTGGTTGATATCATAGTCCCATTGTACTTCACCTATCATATATCCTTTTATTTCAAAATATTTCTGAAGAAGAATTTTGGTAATTTCATCGATCAACTAAAAGTGCTAAAATGAACTACATATTACATTTGCTTCACGGAGCTTACATTAAAAGGCAAGGAAGGTCTAGTGTATTCTTTAAGATCATATAAAACCCGCTAATATCCTGAATCTATCATCCAACCATAATTCAAAAACCGGGCCCATGAGAACATTGAACTACAGTATGAAAGCACATGAACAAAAGTTTGCCAAACACAAGACAAGAAAAAATCAGTTGAGATTGGGCATTGTATCCCATCTATAACCAAATCCCCAAATGGGCACCAAGAAATTTTCTGATTACTATATTACTATGAACCAAGATCACTATGAATATTTGCTTCTGATAATACTATGAACCAAGATCACATTGACCTGACAATGTTCTAACATTACTAGTTATGGAAAAGAGTGTGAGCATTTAACTTAATGGAGTTCAAACAATGCCAAATTTGCATTGTTATTGAAAATTCCTGATGGTTACGTTCAGAGGATCAAGCCATTTTGACGGCTCAAAGGATGGACCTGATTTATTCACAGTTGGACACTTTATATGAGGTCTGTCCTCATGCTTCTCATTCATGGACTGAACAATCTTATGCATTTCCAGTTCAATTTTCCATGGCACTGCAAAACTCTATTCATATCCTCATTCGGTAGCATGGACAGATACAGATGATATTGTTTTGTTTCTTGTCAACTCATGATATGAATTGTTTTTTTTGGTTCAGTCAATATGCATTATGGCATTGTCCTCATTTAATGTAATTTTTCTATGAATGTGAAAGTCATGTAACATGTAGACATTGTTTGTCTTTTTCTATAGGTATACTTCATATGGAAATTATGCCAACCTAGGAAGAACATATTTTAATATAGTTTGTCTAATTTTACAATGTACAATTGCGTTGTTGAGGGTTCGAATGGCAGCGTTGAGGAAATGTCTATATATGTAAGGGCATTTTTACTGCATCGTAGGCAATCAAATGTGCCATCAGTTATGAAAGCAGAGGTAGAAGCAGGAGAATTACATTTGGAACATACAGGCTCGAAGGGGGTCGAGTATGCATTTGTTGCAACCAAAACACCCTCAACTTGCGAACATGAGCATAATAGTTAATATATTGAACAATATAATATGCAAGTGTACAACAAAAAAGTTGCACAAAATTATTCAAGGAAATTTTTATGAGCAAAGTGTGGATGGAATTGTAGATGTATACGCACAACAGTTGTCCATCTAGTTAGTTTCTTGAGATCCTATACTATGTATGTTCGCAATTATGTTACAAATTTTGATTGGGTTGTGCGAAAGATCCTTTCTTTAACATCTCTTTTATTTGTTATATTTTTGAAGAGAATAAGTGGAAATTTCCCTTTATGCAATTATTGTTCCATTGAGGAAAATAAATTTGAATAGTTGTCGAACAATTACAGTTGCAACATGGAATAGTGTAATAGTTGTGTAACATAACTGAGATATATGAGCATGTGAAAGTAAAGGACAAAACTGGATATGGAGAACGGTACCATTGCTTTGTCATTGTCTGACTCTCCATCTTTTATATGGATAATGTGTTACGAGCCAACTTTTCTCGCGAGTGTGACAATTGCACCAATGGTTCTGATTGGGTAAATGTCGTTTCTTTGTGCAAGTTGGTTGATTGTTTTGTCCGGTACGAAACAATATTCTGAACAAACCATGGGAAATTTTTCCACAATACTTGTTTCGTTGAGTGACATAATCCGATCACAATCACCACAATCATATACTATTTTTGGCAATATATTAAAATTTGTAATGGATATCCCATTACCTGGAAAGGAATTTTATGCATGTTTCTAGACAAGTTGTGTAGGGATAGTCAGTGTGACTGTGATCATGGCTTCGTTGTCTGTCATGTCAGCACGCACAATGCATCCAGTTTTTTTTTGCCTTGTCTAAGTAAGTGTTATACACGACCATTATGTCCCCGACAAACACTTGTCCAGTTCGGAGGTTGTTCAAGCCTTCTATCGATACTATATTGGGTGTTATAAGTTTAGACCTGGTGACATTTATTGAACAGAAAAAGTAATGTGAATGGCAGTCTATATCACTTTTTTCTTTTTCTTTTGGCATAAATGTACAAGCAGATGCACAATTTGGATGAAGTATGCAGGTCAAAGTTTTGTAACTAGACCTCTTAGTCTGCAGAGCTTGCACTATGTTGGGCATTTCACTTGCGATCGTCGATACTTCTTGTGAACTAAAAATCATGTGTTGCAAATGAAATCAACATATTTATCACGGCATAGATGAATAAATAACTCAGGATATTTGTTTTCTAAACATAAGAAGAGAACAATGTATGAATATTTACCTTTGGCCTTGTCGTTTTGTTGATGTTTGCGATGAATGAATACTCATTTCCATGTGACTCGTCCAACTTTTTATGATGCAAGCATGTGTACATGAACATCAGAACAACTAAATAAGCATATGCATTGTATATTGTTCACAATTATTTTGTATGTCACATACAGGATCGAAGGGGATGGAGTATGAAATAGGGTTTCAAGGGATACTCGGGAAACGTGAGGACCTGACGGTCAAATTGTATGTCTCGAAAATTTTGAGTGTAAAAATATGTAACACGGAATAGGGCATGATGGGGGAGTCTCGCGGTCAATCTGTATATTACGGAACTACAGGAGTTGTTTGTAGGTCATAGAAAATATAAGCACAGTCTTGATCCCTCCAGCCCAAGAGTCTAGCTGTCAATTTGTATATCGCGGAACTCTGGGTGTTTTTTGCAGGACAAGGAACAATAGAAGCGCAATTTTGATCCCGCCAGCCTAGAAACCCATGATCAAAAAAGTGGCTAAGTATGGAATGAGGAAGCGATCAGTCAGACTCATGATATAGAAGCATGAGTAGAAATGTGAGCTCATGAGTCCGCCAACCCGTGCACCTAGACATTTTTGTAAAAATGACTAAGTAACCAGAAAGGAAAAAGTAGAGGGGAAAAAGAAAGGGGAATTCGGTTAAGTATAGAAGAGGAAAAGAAAATGGATAATAGAGAGTGGGAAAATAGAAAAGGGGAGGGCAATTTTCGGAAGCAGGAAATCTCAATAAAGGCCCATTGTTGCCAAATCATCGTTTTCTAGTCCAATATTTTATCCACCTACTTATTTTGTGTGTTTGATTATTATCACTATTGGTATACCTTTTCGAAGATTGTACTTTAACTTCCTCTATTGTGGCATATAAGATTTCATCCTCTTGTCCAACTAATTTGTTTCTTTCAATGTTGCAATGCATAAAATACAATGGACATGAAGGTAAGTTGGTATGCAGAAAGACATGTAAAAAAATAAATGCAGTTCTATTTATTTCAATGTAGTAGCACAAAAAATATAGTTGACATGAAGATAAGTTATTATGTAGGAAGATATGTAGTATCTACATACAATAAATTAGGTGCAAAGAAGTAGAATAAATATACAGATACAAAATGAAATACAAAACAATGGAATATGAAATAAGAGTAGAAGCATTCACCTTTGTATATTCTCTTCTACATTTGTGGTTAAGAGTCCTTTACCTTCTCCAATTATTCGGTTTGTTTCAATGTGGGAACGCAAGACATGTGAAAAAATAAATATAGTTATATTTATTTCAATGTAGCAGCACAGAAAATACAGTTGACATGAAGATAAGTTATTATGTAGGAAGATATGTAGTATCTACATACAATAAATTAGGTTCAAAGCAGTAGAATAAATATACAGACAATAAATGAAATACAAAACAATGGAATATGAAATAAGAGTAGAAGCATGCATGCTTGTATCTCCTCTTCCACATTTGTGGTTAAGAGTCTTTCATCTTCTCCAGTTATTCAGTTTGTTTCAATGTGGGAACACACAAAATACAATGAACATGAATGTAAGTTGGTATGTAAGGGAAAACAAGTAATATGTACATACAATAAATGAGAATCAAAGGAATAGAATAAAAGATAGAGTTAGAAGCACAAACCTTTGTTTTTCTTGATCCATGGTTGTCGTTATATAGAATTTTTCCTGGCCAAAATATATTACAAGCCAAAAAGTATTAACAAGTTGGATGATCCTAGATGAATGATTTGGTTTTGTGCAGCAAAGTATCCAGATATGCTTTGAGACATGGAAATATTATTTTGTAATATGTTTGATGTATATTTCATAATTCAAGTACAAGACAAATTGTATCATGGTCAGACTAGTATGTGTATAAGATAAAGAGGGTGTATTGTGATATGGGCACATTTGACCATACATGGTCAATAAGTGTGTTTTGTACATGCTTTATCTTAACCAAAAGAAAGCGGAGATTGTAATTGCACATGTAGTTTTCCAATTCTTTTTTTGCAGCACTATTTTGTAGCATGTCAGCATTGAAGTCTCCTAGAATAATAATGGTTTTGTTCAGATGTAAATGGTGTACTAAATTTGAAAAAAAAATCATAAGTCTCCTAGAATGATAATGGTTTCATTCAGATGTAAATTGTGTACTTCATTTGAAAAAACATTCATTATGTTGGCAATGTTGCACGCGGAGTGGCATAGAGATTGAATATTGCAATTTGCAATCCACAGAAAATTACTCTTGCTAGCACCATCTCAACATATGTTTCCTCTACAAGAACATTTTGCAAAGGCATGCAAGTACTCATTCCCGGGCAAGGTGGAAATATAATCGATGGCATGGTGGGAAGGATAATCCCAATGTTTTAAATGTTTAGATATCCAAAGTTTTGAGCATCCACGCTCTTTTTTAATTTTTTTATTATTTTTGTTTTTATTGAAATGTTTACATACCGAAATTTTTTAGCATTGACACTCTTTTTGAGGTACTTGAATAGGCCTGACAGCTTAAATGTTTACATAGCGTGAGGACCTTAAACAGGCCTGACAGCCTTAAATGTTTACTTAAATAGGCCTATCACAGTACATTTTTCCTCGAATGTTTCCATACAATGTTGCAGTGAATTTGGACAATATTCTTCACATGAATTTGTAATGCTAGAGAAAATGACAGCCGGATTTGTGCACACAACATTGGCATACATATGGTTAAGAGTTTGGAGAAAAAATTGGAGCAAAATTTAAGAGCGGGAGGGAAAGATATGCCAACCTCTATGGAAATTTTGTAGTATATGAGTGATAAATAAATACCTAAACATTCTTATTTGCAAATTGCAAATAGTACACAGTAAAGAATGAATACAAATGAAACTATGGTATTGAAACTTACTCGTCAATGATGAACGATAGAATCGCAGGTCCAATTGTGAGTGCAGAATTTCAACCCTAAAAAGTGAAATAACAGGTCCTAGAACTACCCAGGATTTGCATTCTAGGTCCTGGAACTTTTTTCTTTATAACTTACTGAAATATGTCACCGACAAAGATGGATAATTCCTGGAAATGGTGTGCAATTTTGTTGCAGCTTATTTATCTTTGTATCATAACTAGCCCTTCTACACCTACCTACAGTTTTCTTGTACAAGAACATCTTGCAAAGACAACAAGCTTGACATCATCTTTTTCATGTGAAAGACACAGGTTCCATTCCCATACGGGATAGGTAGGTACTCACTCCTAGGAAAGCTGGCAATATCATCGAGGGCAAGGTGTGAAGGATAACGAATTCCTTATTCAATTGAGGCATTAGATTTCCACTTCGTCACATACGGCAAAGGACCAAGATTTGTAATGCTAGAAAAAATGACAGTCGAAGTTGTGCATACGACATTGGTATGCACATGGTGCAGAGCCTAGGGAAAAAGTTGGAGGAAAATTTAAGAGCAGGAGAAAAAGATATGTCAACCTCTATGGAAAGTCTGCAAGATAAGAAACTACAGGTACATGACCTCAACCCTGCAAAATTGAACCAAACAATAAAAAGCAACAACCAATGAACCAGTGAAGAAGCAACAACCAGTGAACCAGTAAAGAATATATGTATCTTCAATGATGACTAAATTGCATTCCAAGCATAGAAGAAATATGAAACATATGATGACCATGCGAGTGGAAATACTTAAACATTATTACTTGCAAACTCTAAACAGTAAACAACAAACAACGAATATGAATGAAACTATGTTATTGAAACTTACTCGTCAATGATGAACAGCAGAATCGCAAGTCCAATTGCGGGTGCAGGACTTGAACCCTGCAAAGTGAAAAAAAAACTCCAACTGCGGATGCTAGACCCCAACCTTGCAAAGTTGAAGCAAACAAAAGAAAGCATCAAGCAACAAACCAGTGAGCAAGCACCAACAGGTCCAACTGCAGGTCCAGGACCTCAACCTTGCAAAGTTGAATCAAACAACAACAACCAGCAACCAATGAACCAATGAACAAGCAACAACTAGTGAGCCAGTAAAGAATATATGTATCTTCAATGATGACTAAATTGCATTCCAAGCATAGAAGAAATATGAAACATATGATGGCTATGCGAGTGGCGGTGGACAACAATATTGTCCAAATTCACTGCAACATTGTATGGAAAAATGTATTGTGACATGCCTATTTAAGTAAACATTTAAGGTTGTCAGGCATGTTTAAGGGCCTCGCACTATGCAAACATTTAAGTTGTCGGGCCTATTCAAGTACCTCAAAAAGAGTGTTAATGCTCAAAACTTTCAATATGTAAACATTTCAATAAAAATAGAAATAATAAAAAAATTAAAAAAGAGTGTTGATGCTCAAAACTTTCGGTATGTAAACATGTCAATAAAAATAAAAAAATTAAAAAAGAGCATTGATGCTCAAAAATTTGGATATCTAAACATTTAAAACATTGGGAATAGCGAAGCTAGCAATAAGACTTCAAATCTTTTCTCCAATGAGATGATGACATATAAGGTTTTTTTATTATATAAAAAATAATGTTTTTAGTTCTCTAGTTCGAACAATAGAGATTATGCAAAATTTTATAGTCAAAGAACATATTAATATGAAGTCAACGAATTATCGATCGCTATAGTCCCTCTACACCTTCAATAGGGACTAATAAGGCATGTCATGGTCCATTTAACAACAAAATATTCCCCCAACATCTTTGCTACAAACCTTTGTAAGATCAAGTGTGGGAAAGTGACGACCACAAAACCTTTGTAAACAACTTTTTTACTAGTAGTAAAATGGTGTATGAGTTAAGAGTAAGATATTAATGATAGAGAAGTTTGAGTGGCTTGAATAAGTTGAATTGGTAATTGGGTCTAAGTGTATACATGTTATGTATTCCTTCTCCTACGTTTGTCCAATTCTAACATATGTTGTTTGGATGGATGGACAAACCAAAACATGCCATCTTCATGCATAAATCTTAGAGTTTGGTTGCAAAGACAAATGTTAATTATCATTCCAAATTATACATCCTTTGGTGCAAAGGAAATAACTCTTATAGAATAAGAGATGAAATATTGGCTTGACTTGTTTTCTCATTGTTAGAAAAGATGTTCAAATTTGCCCTATCAGAGCCATAGGAGTATATCTAGTTTTTGTTGGAATAATAGTCTTGTTTTTTTTAGAATCTTTGAAATTAAGGCACTCTTTTAATTAATGCTATTTATCATTAAGTTTTAAGAGAAAAGTATATTTTCATTTTACTAAGATGTTGTGTAATAGAGATGAGTCAAGGTTCCATATGTTCTAGCAAGTGGCATAGATTATTAGGTATCACAAACAAAAGATTTAATAAAAAGGATGGAGACACAAGAACTTGAGAATCTACTCAACAAAATACCTCAAAAGCAAGACGCAAGGATGGTAAGCATTGAGATTCCTCCATGGCGTGGTTGTCTAAGTTGTCCATTAGTGCACATGATTGAAGTTCCTTACTCTAAGGTATAAAGAAAAAAAAAGAGCCACCAAGAGAGGTCTCTACCAACCATGAAATACACTTCAAATGATGAAGAAGTTTGAAATGTTTTAGAGTACAAAAAGTCCACGAATTGAGGTCGTGTATGAGTTGATACAATAAACAATCTAACCCCAAAAATAAGGATTTCAAGTTAAATTTGCTTGTAATGTGTGTGAATGTTTTAATTCAAACACTAGATTAAATCTCTCTCACTTTCAAATCTATCAAAGGTTGAGAATGATCAAATCTCTTGAGATACAAACCTTTCAAGGGTGTAAAGACTTGAGATTTTGACTTAAGCTTATAAGTGGATTGGCAAAACCACCTTCCTTTGATCGTTTGAAGTTCCAATAAATCTATCTAAATATTTACATATGATTTCCTTAAATCTTTTTCAACAAAATAATTAACACTTGATACACCACATCCATGCCTTGTTATAAACTAAACCCATTACAACATGTAATTTAAATAAAATATATTACCGATTCATCGTAGTAGGAGGGATCCAATTCTTTAAAATACAAACCTACATGATTATATTTAATCACTTACTTATCGTAAGCCTCCGTACTCAATGTTTATAAACTCTTAGGTAGCATTGAGGCGAGTAGAATTAAATAATTTCACTTGCATCTATCTCTTGAGTTTCTTTTAACAAAATAATTTAACAACATGTTCGTTTCAACCAGAAGTTTGATTTGCGTGCAAGAAGGTGGGAGGTAAGATTCGATTTATTTTCAACATACCTCTCTTGTTTCACTTTCCATGTTTCCATTACACTTTTTTTTATTACCCATTAAAGCATATCTAGTTCCAGTCCCATAACCAATAGCATTCCTTCCAAGATGGGCAGTTCCTCTGGAAAATCGCTAATTGGAACATATGCAGATAGATGTTGTTTCCATTACACTTAATTCAATGGATTTAGTTGAGAAGTAGTCGGTTCCATCTGTTAAGATCCACCCAAATTTATTTTTCGATTTCTTTACCAAAACCATCCCATCATGTTTTGGTGAAGTATAGTCATTGTAGAGGTGCTTTACAATTTTTAGTTGTAGATTTTTATATGTACTTGTTAAATGGTTAATGGTAATTTATATTACCTTTACTAAGTTAATGAAAGATATTTATAAGTAATTTTTTATTATATTTTTTTAATTTTTTAAAAATACGATTGACTTAAAATTGTTGGGTTGTGAAAAAATATACTAATTATATTTTGAGAAGTTATATTAGGAGGTTCAAGTGTTTGGTTTTTTGTGTGTTTGAAAATGTTGAGATATCTCCTCATTAAATATAGAAATCTTAAAATGCTTTATGAAAATTATAATCCATTTTCTCTATTAACTAAATAATAAAGATATCATTACTTCATTTAATTATGGTTTGTTGTGTGTATTGATCTTTTTATTAATTATGTCTATTAATTCTATGCTCCAGGCATCGCTCTCAACAAACACATGGTAAATATATAATAAAGATTAACACATGATAGATATGGATTACCATCAACCAATACCTATACTTGTATTTTGACTTTTCATGTGATTTGTATGCCTGCCCTAAGTGTTTCACATTGGCAAAGAAGGATTGAAGTCAAACTTTAAACAAAACAAAAAACTCCATGTCTGATGTGTGGGACGACTATTATCATCTTCCCGCAGTCTTCATGTCACACTATATAAATCCAAAACCCACTTCGAGTTACAGGAGAAGTCGTGAATTTCGATGGATAATGTTGAGGGATCGTCACCATGTATTTCGTTGATAACCAATGAGGTGATCGAGATAATACTCTCTTCTCTTCCTTGTTGGGTAGTGGAAGCATAACACAACAAGATTCAATGGCAAATAAATAAAACCAAAAGCAATCAATCACGCAATGAACACAACGATTTATGTGGTAAAACCATTTAAAGGGAAACATCCATGGGGTAATGATAATCAGTATTCTTATTGATCAAGGAAGAATTACAACAACCAAACACAGGCTTACAAACCTCACACACTCTTTCCACACATTGCCTGCCTTTGCCTCTATGGGTATGCATAGATATATAACATCTATCACACAGTTACACAAACTAATCAAACAATTAAACAAACTGATCACTTTAGTGTGCATGCATACATATTCTATTTTTAGTTGATTTGGTTCAACTAACTGCATAATACCGGGAGTTGAGAAATTTGATCTGCATGGGAAATTGGTTGGCACATTTCAACAATCTCCACCTTGACAACAATTTACCTAATACATCATGCCCAAATTTATTCATCACCTTTCCTGCAAGCCAAGAGAAGCCAAACACCATCATAGCTCTACAACTTCTCTAACAATATTGTTACGTGAACATGTATGCATGAATTGCTCCAGTATGGACCATTATGCCTCCATCAGTAACATGTCTTATAAAACGATGCATTTTCCCATTTTGATACATTGGACTGTTAGTCAAATGCACAACACTTTGACCACCATAGAATACCTCGTCCTGTACTTGTCCAAACTTACCCAATAGATCCTTGCATTCTTGCAAGACATAACCTAAGGTAGGTCTCCTCTTGTCCAAATCTCTTGAATCATAACCACAGATTAAATCACTACAACCATTGTAGGTGATACTTGTGCATCTAAGACACTGAAGCACCCATTTTCATGCTCTTCACCTGGTTTTTCCATGTGTCCACTAACAACACCAACTGCATGTGAAATACTGACCATTTCCATTGCATACATCAAACTTCCTACTAACATACGATACTCAAAACATATAACCCTTTTCTTCTTTATTAGTTAGGACATAAACCTGAAGAAAACTTACAATGGAAAGACAAACGGATTTCACCAGTTTCACATTATTCATACCAAATTTTCTTAGTATCTTCACCACGTACTTTTGTTGTGATATCCAAGGCTTACCATCTTTCTTGTCTCTGTGTATTTCCATGCCCAAGATTTGTTTCGTTACTCCTAGATCCTCCATATCAAACGTCCTAACCAACTAATCCAACCTGTTGATATCAAACATGTTTGTGCTTGCAATAAGCATAACATTTAATGCCAAGATAATAAATATACCATAAACACAATGGTTATACTCACTTCTTATAAAATTTGGCTCACCATGAAGGAATCAAACATCTTGTACCATTTTCCTGGCATGCTTCAAGCCATACAATGATTCATGAGTTTGCAAACAAATCTTTTGTTGTGATTCTAAACTAACCTTTCTGGTTATTCCATATACATCCCCTTATCCAAAAAACTCCATGTAAAACAATTAACATCTAGTTGTACTAACTCAAGATCAAGTAACAAAACTAGTGCTAACATAACATGAATAGAAACAAGCTTTTAACACCTGGTGAGAAACTTTCATGGAAGTCAATACCTTCCAAATACCTTTCTGCTATCAGTCATGCTTTGAACCTTTCATATTTTATTATGTTTGATTTTATATTGGGTACGATGATGCACAGACCAGGATTGTCTCTCATGTCACAACATCTAGGGTGCAATGACCTTGAGAATTTGGTAATTCACAAGTTTGAGAGCGACTATCACCTCTCCAACTTGGTTCAGGGAGTGATAGGCCACAAAAATATCGCCCTTTGCAACAAATATGTCCTATGTCTTTGTTGCTTCAATGAACAATATCAATCTTGTCGTCTCTTCCTTTTGCATTTAGATCCTTCAACTCTATGATCTGATACCACTTGTTGGGCAGAAGAAGCATAACACAACAAGATTCAGTGGAAAATAAATAAAACCAACAACAATCAATCACACAGTGAACACAACGATTTACGTGGTAAAACCATTTAAAGGGAAATATCCATGGGGCAATGATAATCGGTATTCTTACTGATCAAGGGAGAATTACAATAGACAAACACATGCTTACAAACCTCACACACTCTTCCCACACACTGCTTTCCTTTGCCTCTACGGGTATGCATAGATATATAATATTTATCACACAGTTACACAAACTAATCACTTTAGTGTGCAAGCATCCACATTCTATTTTTCGCTGATTTGGTTCAACTAACTCGAGAATACTCGAAGTTAAGAAATCCAATACGCATGGAAAATTGGTTGGCATGTTTCAACATTCCTGTCAAAGATCTTTTGAATGAGGCCCTCGTTTGCAAGGATGAGGTGATTGAGATAATACTCTCTTCTCTTCCCATCACAGATCTTTTGAATGCCACCCTTGTTTGCAAGGAATGGCACTCCTACATCACTTCTAGTCATCGGTTATGTGTTGTCTCCAAGCCCTGGCTATTCCATTCACGCATCCAAGCCCTGGTTATTTGTTCTTGAGCAATCAAGGAGCCTCCTCTCTGCCAAAATTAGAGTAATATGATTCGATCCGTTGGCTTGGAACTAGAATCGTATCGGTCTGCCTATATTATTCGATTCCAATACATTAGAAGAGCCTCATGAGGTGTGTAGTGTTATGATGAATGTTGAGGAAGGAAATGGGATTTTATTCTATCTCTCATGGCGTTGTATCAACTACACTTTTCAGATTTCTAAATCCAAAATGTAAATGGGAGGAGAGCCCTCCCATGAGTTGTTGGAGGCATCACCATCAAGTGGTTTGCTTCCTTGGAGATCCCACCTATAACCATATCTTTGTTGTTGGGGGAGTCTTTGATTTTGAGGAGAAGAGATTGATCCATTATGCGTGAAGATGCTTGATTTGAAATCTGGTGTGTGGGGATAGTTGGATCCATTGCCATACCAGTTCAAAGGAAGCGCCTCCTCCACATGGCTCTCCTCTGTTGTTTTCGATGACAGGATTTACCTACTAGAAATATATAGAGGAGATTGATGTTATCTTGATTTGCAAAGGAAGCGCTGGGAATTTGTGGGGACGTTGAGTTCTCCTCATCCATCTTCTTCTGTGGTTCATAGTGGTTTGATCATAGTGTCAAGAAACTCAAATAAGGGTTTGGTTGTGGGAGGATTAAGGCGAGACGATGGTGGGATGTGTTTCAGATTGTGGAATTTCAATAATATTGTAGATAATGAGGCCACCAATATTGGGGGTGCACAGAGAAGGATCAGATGCCCTCTCGTATCTTTAATTTGGCCACTGGGAAAGACGAGGAGGAGAAGGAGGAGGAGAGTAGTGATGTAAAATGAAAGGGCATGGGAGATATAATATACATATACAACGATCATAGTGAGCATGTCTGAGTTTTTTATATAAGCATTCATGGCCAAGTCTGGCGGATGTTACCGAATCATGATGCATTATTTCTTGGTACATATAATCATTGCAGCAGATTCAAGAATGTACGTTCACCTATGAATCTCGATCAAATTTCCCTATAGATAGACCATTCTGGAAACCACCGTGCTTTTGTTAAGAGGACATGTGATGGGAGGATTCCGTTGTTTCTAGAAAATCACCCAATCTTTGTCATCTGCCTTTTACAAATCTTCGCCATCTTCTTTTTACAAATCAATCTGGATTGTATCTTAATAGTTAAGCACCATATACAGGTAGAGCTATCTTCCTCCAATGTTTAAGGGTTCTTAGAGGTTTCAAGTTCCCATTGTTGACATATGATCTCCTTACATTATAATCTCCTCATTGTAGGTAATGTTACATCATCGCCATCCAGCCACAGAAAACCCACTATTTCCTCCCCAGAGCCAAGCATACATGAACAATCAACTATCCAACATGAAACCATGTTGTCATCCATCTAAGCCAACACATGATAGTCAATATAAATCATATCCCTCCTTTGTTATGCATTCACATATTTTCAATGCAATTATCAACATTATTTCCTTGCCATGGATAACACACACAATCTATAACATTGCCAAGTCGCATCGTTCTCTTCTAGGAAAGACATCCTTAGTCCTCCTAACCTATGTGCTAGTACATCAACCTAACCATCTCACAAATCATTGTAAGTAGGTCACTAAGGCTACCAAAACATATGGACTCGCTATGCACTCTTAGTCATGATTGCCAATGGCAATTCAAGTTGGATCCTTACATTCTCCCCCGCTTGAATTGTTGACATCCTCGTCAACACGACTCCATCAACTCTCTGATGGAAGGGGTGTTGGTGTTGAAGAGACACTTCTATAATTTCCACATATGAACGTGGATCTAAAATCATTTTCCACGGGGCTATACTTTTCGTTCTACTTGAGTTTCCCATACCTCTCAAGACCTTGTTAGTTGGGAATAACCATTAACTACTTGTATCACCAGGAATACACCTAACAGACATGTCTCGACTGAACCCACGCCAAGCATCTTCAACTGTGTGGAATGTCAGAGTGTTCATTTCAATGCAGATAATGATGCGTCATCACCACCCAATCATAGCCAACTTATTGTTGCCTCCTTTGGGCCAAATATACTTGAACAACCTACCGTCGAACATAAGATCACACTGTCATCCATCTAATCCAACACATGATAGTCCATGAAGATCAATTCCCTCCTTTGTTAGGTGTTCACATATCTTTGATGCACTTATCAACACAGTTGTCTTTCCACGGATAACACACTAAATCTATCACAATGTCAATTCGTGTCGTCCTCCATCAAACCCTATTATGGAGCACCTCATCGGTCATATGTCCTCGCTAGGAAAAGCATCCTTTGTGCTCCTAGCCTATGCACTAGTACACCATCTCAATCGTCTCATGAATCACCATGAGTCGGCCACCAAAGACACCAAAACATATTGACTCGCCATGCACCCTTAGTCATGTTTGCTCGGCGTGTCATCGATTATGCCATTGCCAATGGAACTTCAAGTCGGGTCTTTACAAAAACCTGTTAATAAAAATGTCTAATTACTAGTCAACTATTGCTTTATTTAAAATCAGAGTGAGTTAAAAAGTGGACAAACTCAATTTTCCTTAAAAGTTTTTTTTTTCCAAAGCAATGGGTCTTTTTTAAATGGGTTAAACCCCTTAAGACAAAGTTTAATGGGTAAAGTTCCTATTAATTAAGGGTAATTATATCTTCTCACAAAATTTCCATTAAATTTTAAGAAGAATTTTGATGAAAAATTATTGAATCTATCCACTTTTTAACTTACTTCATTTTCATTTAAAATAATTTAAATGGATTTTCTATTTCACAAATAAAATAAATTGATAATTATACAAAATTGGGTTTCACTTTTATAATCATTTACACAAATTTCGTTTACGTTAGCGTTGGAGTTATTGGTCATGGAACGGGTTAACTCGGGAGCAATCTTCCCTCCCGAGTTACTTTTCCGACACATTTTTCGGCGGTGCAGTTTTAAATTTCCAACCAATCTAAAAGTCTGATCGATTTTCTAAGCATCTGAGTTGGTTTAAAATGAGGCAAAACTCCTAAAATAAGGTTTTGAAATGCATGGATCTTTGATCCATGCCAAACTCAAGCTACCCCTGAAAATCTGGCGAGCCCATTTTTTTATCTAAAAAGAGAAAAAAATACTCCCTAATTAACTTACTCCATTGGTCATTCGTTGATATGCATGCATTTTCTTTGACACATAAAGGAGGCCCTACTTTTTGAAACACGCACGTTGCATTTTCTCTAATACGCAAAGGAAAGGAGGCCTACTTTGCGAAACCCACACGTTTTCCCTTTATTAGCAAAGAGTCTACTTTGACATGTGCTAAAGTTTTGCTATAGTCGAGAGTATCTCATCGAGGCTTTTGCAAGTGTATTTATGGATTGTCCATATGGTTAGTTGTACTGTCTTTAGTTTAGAGATAAAAATTTTAAAATGCAAATATCATCATTTAATACCAACGACCACATCACATAAATATATCAATAGAAACTAAATACATTGTTTTATCATCGTACTTTTTTATTTTTGTCTTGACTATTATGTATCTATTGTTATTAAATAATTATGATAGATTTAATTGTGTTTATTGTTATTATATGATAGATTTTATTCGAGCTATGTCAAAATAGGAGGTTGGGAGAGCTTTGCTGGGGAGAAGCCGTGCACTTTATATATAGAGGTTTGAGTGTTTTAGTAGCTTTCATTGACTACAAAATTGACGAGATGATTGAATATAATAGTTTTTATTATTGTAATCTGGTCTATAGGGTGCAGCTTGGATGCCATAATGCTTGAGGGGCCAAATGGCCTCCACATTGTAACAAGGATTTTATGTTAAAGGTATTATCAATCAAAGGTTCTCACAAATTTGTTTGAAAAGTTTATCACAAGATATTATGATTTTTTTAAATGAATTGTTATTGATAATTATGTTAATGAATATGCTTTTGTTTGTGATGAATTTAAATGCTAAATCATTATTTTAGGTCTCTTTATAGGTAGAGTTTCTCCTCAATATATCATTAGGTTATGGGTTAAAAAATCTTGAGAGCCCTATGAATGGATTTGTATGACTATTGGAAACCTGAGAAAGGGATTACTTAAATTTTCCTTCAAGGAAGAGTATTATGTCTGTGATGTGTTCATGTGTGGCCCTTGTATCATAATACTCGTGTAGCTTTATTTGAGTGATATGAAAAATTCTCAACTAATGAAATTGTTCAACATTATTGTCTTATCTAGGTTGAATTCTCAGGCCTCCCCATGCAATACTAAAATTTCCTCAAATGTATTTCATCTCCCCTTGGGAAGTTCATTTTGCACGAGTCCTGACATTTCTTTAACCCATTCTCTTAGAAGTGAGTCTGATTCAAGTCAACATGGCCCAAGACCTCCATGAACATGTGTTTACCTGCTTCGATCAGAAAGACATCCATCAAATCGTTAGGTACATTAGGATTCCAAATACTTGTTTTTGTTTTCAAATCCATGACTATTATATTATTATGGATTGCTTCTTATTGGCCAAGGCCAAATCATTTGTCTCACCTTTGGTTGCTACCCCCACTGTTTAGGGTAAAAAAGGCCTTGGCCTCCACTAATGGTGAAGCTTGGATTTAGGTTGTCAAAAAAGGAAACAAAGGGAATGTGGATTCCAAGGTTCTACCTAAGAGCATGGTCATTTATGGGTTGTATTTATCCAATATTGTGTACATAGTATGAGAAATGACCCCATTGGTTAGTCCCCGACATCCCTCTTGTCAGGGTGGTTATTTGAAGGGCTTAGTCCCATCCTACAAGGTTGGACATGAAAGCCACTGACAAGGCGAAAGATGTGTAGAGAAGGCCAAAGAAAAACACACCACATGGTTGGGTAATGCATGCACTTGAGAAGAAAGATTTTGTTGTTAACACTTTCATTGGTATGCATTCTCATAAAGATGGAGACACATTGTGAACTATTAATTTTTCAATGTTTTGGGCTTGAGAGCTTATCCCATCATCAAAAGAGGAGACTAAGCTCTCAATCTTGAAATGTTGAGAAATTAATACTTCACACTATGTCTCTAACCTTATAAGGAAGAAAGATTTGTGACCTCAAATATCTATCAAGCTTTAATTGATAAGAACTCTGACGAGATGGAAAATTTTGTTGAAGGTTCTTGATGAAAGTTGTGACATATAATGTGAGGGGCCTTGTAGACCTAGTTAGGAAGACAATTTTTTATAGAGTTTGTTCATTGTTTTTGGAGTTGGATATCCTATGTCTACAATAAGTGAAAATATTTTTTTTTGTGGAACGTGACCCTACACTATATATGTCATAGTATGATTTATTTTCATTATTTACATGAGAAAGGTAGATGGGGGTTGGCCACCCTTTTCTCACCTAAATTCTTGAACTATATAATTGATCATGGAGTTGACCTCTCTAATAGAGTGGTGTGGGTGGTCATGAATATTTTTGGTAGGGTCCTTGGTATTTCCAATTTGCATGCCCACAATGAAGTAGAGAAGAGAGTAGTTTTATGGGATTGGTTACTTGAATACCTCTTGAAAGTTGACTAGTTTATCTATGGAGACATTAATAATGTAGAGTCCTGGGACGACAAGATTAGGATTAACCCAATCTGCATGCCTCAATGGGAGCATACAACTTGAATGATGTTAAGGTTGGACTTGTTGTCTAAGAATCCAACAAGTACAAGAAGGAAGACTCATTTGAGTTATGGCTCAATTGGTCTAATTGAAGGCCAACTTTGAACAAGTTATGAAGCATCTTGACATCATTATGTGTCTTTCTTTTTTGACTATGGAGGAGGTAAGTCATTACAAGAGCTGGTGGAACTTACCATATTTTTCCATGAAACCATTATTTTTTCCATATATTGGTGAGCATCCAAGATGTGAATGTCAAAGTCAAGATACATTTTCAATGTCTCTCATTTGCCACATGCAACATGTAACCAATTTGTTCGATGGATTTGGAACTTGTTTCATAGGTCATGAGTGGGATATAGGATTAGGTGGTGGAAACATGTGATTGGTCAATTTACCCCATTCATGTAGGGTTTGACTCATACTTAATAGTCATGCAGGGATCATGAAATAGAGTAGACAACCAAGAATTTCAAGAAGTTTCCTGATGGTTGTTATCTACATAATATGATCAACCAATGTAAGAGAGAGTTGTTAAGCTTTGATTATTATTTAAGTTGGATGAAATTTGGAAAGCCTAGGGTGCTTAAATTCATTCTTATATCCATTAGGTAAAAAAAAACCATACAAGATTTTTTCAAAGATCTACCTGTAGAGGAGGCCTATGAAAAAATAAGATCTTTGAAGAGTTTTTTTAGATGGGTAACCAACCAAGAAGACATTGAACATAATTTGTTATCCATTATTGTATTGTTTTTCCCTCTCCTCGACTGGTTTGGATTCCTAATTAGCTCCTCCTTATTTCTTGCTTTCCCGCTCCCTTGCTCCCCTGTTGGTCACTTGCTCTAGCGACTGCATAAAAACTTGAGGCAAAATTCCATTCTAGGGGGGGAGTATGTAATGACCCTCCATGCCTAAATCTGCTTTGAGAAGGATTAAGAGGCTAATTTGAGGATTGACTGAAGAGTTTATTGACCATGTTCTTGACTATTATCTATATATGTAGAATGGACTTGATTGAATGGGATGTGTTGGATGGTTTTGAAAACCATATGAAGGAAAGTATGGAGGATGTAGTTGTCTTATGGATGAGTATTCTATATTATCATGTGAGTTATGGAAGTAACTCTTTAGATATGTATATGATGAAAATCTATGTTGATGAATATCAAAAACATAGTTCTATTATGTAATATGGTTTGGTATATACTTGAGGATTAATTGGAATACATATTCATCATATGAATTTGGTTAAGAGTTAGATGTTTGTACACTTTACTAGTCTTGCTTCCAAATCGTAAGTTAAACGCAATAAGACTGAATTGAAATATTTTGATTGCTTGTTTATTGATTGAAGTAGTAAAAGGCTACTATCATGTCTAGTATTAATCGGAGTAGGGTTGGGGCACTACTTCTAAACCTCATTAGAATGGTTTAATCAAGCGGAATAAGATTGATTGTGTTAAGTGGAATAAGAACCCATATTGTCAAGCTATTTAAAGAGTTAGATTCTCTCTTTGCTTCTAATTACAAATAAAGAAGATTAGGAATTGCATAATGAATACCATTGAATGGTTGGAAATTGTTTGGATGGCTTGATCATTGGTATGAAGTAGTCAATATAGAGAAACTATTTATGCTCTTGCATCAATGTTGTAATTTTGTGCATGATTGATTGATGTAGGATTGATTTTTTTTAAATGGCAGAAAATTTTCTAGGATAAGTTGATTGCCTATGATCTCCTCTGCTGGCATAAGAAAATTAACTCCACTATATTGGAAGAGATTGTATTTAATTGTGAAAAGGAAATCCTAGATTAGAATCCTTGGCAACTCCAGTATATGGTTATATAATTAACCATTTGACCTTGATTGAATTTGAATTATTATAAGGTAAAATGTGTGGTATTTAATGTGAAATTTCACAAGGAATGAAATTTAATATGAAATTTCATAAGGAATGAAGTTTAATGTTAAATTTCATAGAAAATTCTAGATGGTGATGAAATTTCTCCAATGTATTATTAATATATTCATTCCAATATACTAAGAGGGATACAATTAAGATTTATTTAATGGATGATTATTATTGTTGACTTTGTATGTTAAAACAATTTTGTTTTGCCTCTCTTGATTAAATGCTATGGTTATATTTGGTCTTATGGAAGTAGTTCCCTGGGAACTTATTCATTTGTTGATTGAATAAAATATTTATTCAAAAATAACCAACAACTTGGTAAATGCTATGGTTATATTTGGTCTTATAGAAATAGTTCCCAATTTGGAGATGGGAACTTATTCATTTGTTGATTGAATAAAATATTTATTCATAAATAACCAATAACTTGGCTTAGTTTTATATTTTCTTAACCATTTAGAGAAAGTGCCATAATGGCTCCATTAAATTCTTTGACTCATTAGTGACTATGTGAGGGAATGAACAATTCATATGGTATATGAATTTAATCCATATGGTATATGAATTTAATCCATAACCTTTTTTTAAGAGATTTTCTCACCTATAATTGGTAAAGGATTGATATTCTTAAAGATAACATCTCTTGTGTCGATGGAACTTAGTTAAGGATTGATATTCTTAAAGATAACATCTCTTGTGTCGATGGAACTTAGTTCCATTTGTGGTTAGATGATGGACATGATAATTCATGAAAATATTATTATTATTTTGAGTTCTTGTTAACAAAAAGTGATATTCTTAAAGATAACATTTCTTGTGTGGATGGAATTTAGTTCCATTTGAAGTTAGATGATGGACATGATAATTCATGAAAAAATTATTTTGAGTTCTTGTTAACTAACAAGAATGTGTACTTTAGATTCTCTCTGAATGAGAAATTGAACACGAGTGAGATCCCACACTTGGTGAATTAGGGTGAGGCATTTGTAAGGAAACCTGGATTGTATGGGAAACTAGTGGTCCTAGCATAAGCTTGTAATGTTATGAAAAGAAAATAATAATAATATAGTCCCCTTTGTAATTAGGTAGAGTTAAAGCTTATCCTCAAGTTAAAATTGTCTCTTGTGATAACCTAAAACTTATGTGAAGTAACAAGAAGATAATGTAATAGTTGACATTGAAGATAATGTAATAGTTGAGGCTTGGAATGTGATATTTATTATATGGATTTATATCTTAATATGATATGGTTAATTGTATGTTTCATTTTAGTAGATATGTTGATTTGCATGTCAAACTTGTCTATTATGGCATGACTATGCCTATTACTTGTGAAGTAATTGGTAATATTAAGCAATCGAATTATTAAGATGCTTTGTATGATATTGATCTACGTGATATGTGTGTGATTATTGCATATGCAGGATACACAACAAAGACTTCCCAACTTGCCAACAAATGGGTATGGACCATAACTAGTGAATCCTTAATGGAGGCATGGAGTCTCTATTTGTAAAATATATGGATTGTTATGATTGAGGATAAACATTAAGATGGATGACCTTACTCCCTTGCATCTAATTCTTACAAATGTTGATTTAAGCTAAGGTAAAAAAATAAAAGACCCCACAGTTGAATTAATTCATAAATTAATTACCCACTTTCAAGGGGCTCTTAAATATATTATTATTTATTGAATTATTTATTTAAGAAAAATAAATAATCAAGAAATAAAATGGGAAGGACAAATGGGTGAGAGTGATGAATATTAATGAAATTATTAATTAAGAGATAAATAATTTTGCATGAAGGGGATGAGGTAGCTAGCCTCATGGGGTCTATAAATAGAAGGGGGATCCATGGTTTTGTTTTAGGGGGTGACCTAAAGAGTAGAGAAATGCTACATAATTTTTTCCAGTATGAATAACTTAACTAGAATGGTAAATGGGATTCGGAAGAAGGCTATTATTACTAATTTGGATGTTATCAATGGATGGTAAAATCCATATTGAGTATATTCTACACCCAAAATTGGTTATGATCCCACATAGCTTGGAGGTCTCAGGGAAAGATTTTTTTCCTAAGCATGGTTCGGAGGAAATCGGTTGACACCATGAGAGTTGGCACTGGCAAGAAAATTGGAGTTGGAGCACACTTTCAACTATTGGAGTTGGAAATATGGTTAGGTATACTTTATAATTGTTCTTGAAATTGTAGTATGATTTGTAGAAATTTTACAACTGACAAATTTGTAATTTTGGTTGTGAACTTATGTTATTTGAAAATTGATTGGTTGGCTAGAAATGGAGTGTAATTTATGTATGGATGTTTATAGTTGAAATTTTGAATTATTATTGGTTTAGTGTCTATTGTGTTATCCTCTGTGATGTAGAAAAATGGATAAATCAAAGACAAACATTGCTAGATGTAACTATAATAAAAATTTCCCAAAGGAGTACGGGTAAGGGTATTATGTGAATTGTATTTTGTATACATATAAATTAAAATTGGTATACAATTGCATGTCTTAATGACAACTTTAGGGAATGTTTTCCAAGTGTTTGAAAAAATTTCAAAACAAATAATGTAGTTTTATATGAGGAAATTTGCTAGAATAAGTGCTAACTTACAACTGAAAAAAGAATGGAAAATAATGGGTCAATCTTTCAAAACGCAAAAGTAATGGTGGCTACAGTGTGGCAAGGGGAAAGAAAAGGATTGGATAAGTGCTAAGAGAACAATTGAGGTAATTCTTGGTTAAATGTTTCCATTAATTTAGTTAAACATCACGTTTTTATTTGACATAAATATGACAATTATCTCTAGTTATTAAGAAAGGTTAAGGGGGTGTTTCCAAGTGTTTGGCAAAATCCCTTAAAGGGGAATATAGTTTTATTTGAGGAAAAAATGGAACAAGAATGTAGGAATTCTTAAGTGTCAATATGCTTATGAAATTAAGGATTATTCTTGTATGAAATAGCTTCTCCTTGTGCCAAGGTAAATGTGATTATGTATTCTATGTTTAATCAAAAATTTGGAGTTTCTTTACTAACTATTTTTAAAAATCCCTAAAAGGGAAATGTATGTGAAATTAGGGAAAATAATTGGAATAGAAGATAGAACTTTGTAATTACAAGAATTATTATGAGAATAAGGTGTAACTTTATAGGAAAATGCATCTCTTCAAATCTTAAAAATCTGGTTATGTATTCCTTCTATAAACATGAGTTTTGAGTTTCAATTCCAATTTTTTGTGAGAATTTCATAATATTGTTATTGGGATTTCACTAAATGTGAGAATGGATTAATGTATTCCTCTTAGTATTCTTATTGAGAGAATTGGGTTGTAGGATCAAGCTAATTAACTGAGAAGGAATTTGCATGCTTGGATTGGAGTAAGAGCTTGAATTTTCATGACCTAGGTTATGTTTTTAAGCAAAATGTCTGCCAAGGATTTTTTGTATCGGATATGAAAATATTCAGGGGGTATATGTGCCTTATGGACCTGTAAACCCCATTTTTATTGACATCAAGGTCATAGATGCTTGTTTGGACTAAAACTAGTCACATGTATGTGATAAAATTCGTTGCTTCTTCTATGTTTTGAACGATGATATTCCCTCGCAAGGGGAAGGTCATCACAGTAGACCAACTAACACACTACGAACCATGCTTAGCCATGAATTTGGAAAACATATTTCCCCTTGTTGGGGCACATCATGAGTTCCCATCATTCGTTGAAATGGGTTTGGGGATCTCTAAATACTTTTTTCTCCTTGGCACTTATTAGGGTGAACCACCTTCTATTTCACCCCCAGATTGTGCTCAAGTGTGCACCATCACATATGTTATGGTGGAACCATATTTCCCATATTTTTTTCCCAAGTATTAATATACTAATAAACAACCACCTCTCATGCATACCATCTCTGAGCCCCTCACCCAGATCCTATTTTTCTACCCACCATCAGGAGTTTTGAAATATCAAGTGATCACCACACTCACTCTCCCTAACCTTGTGTTGGGGATTCCTGTGTGGTGCCTTGAACCTCCATATATGGTACTAGTGCCTACATCCTCACCTCAAATTGTTGTACAACTAGTACAAACTCATGGCACAAAGTCATGTTGTAACACCCCTGTTTTCAAACCCAAAACTAGTGATGTATATTGTAAATGTAATGTATAGCCAAGGGAAAAGTGATGTAATATGTAAATGATGTGTATTGAAAATAATAAATAAATGTATCGCTAGTTGCAGATGGACATAGATGAATATTTGGGGGATTAGTTTACATAAGAGAGGGAAGGGGTCCAAGTGGGAGAGATTGCCCATGTATATTAAACCCAAACCATTTCTTTCTAAATTGTCCTTACTATGAACCTTCCATTTTTCTAGTTGAGTGTTCTAGAGCCAAATCATTGAATTCATGTAAGAGGGTGGGTGTGAGAGTCACTTCCCATAGTTATTGAGAGGATGGGGGTTGAGTACAATTAGCTTGGGGAAGAGTGCAAGTCAAACAAGCAAGAGAAAGAGAGAAAATTTGTATGGGTAGTTTTATCACTCTAGGAGTCTCTTCAGGTTGTAGATCAAGAGAGTGTGGTAACTTAATCAGAATGCTCAATAATGTATTGAAGATTGGATCAAAGATGAATAATTCACACACTCATTTCCTCACTTAAATATAATTTTAATATATTTAGACAAGATAAGGCCTTCAAGAGCTATTGATCAGATGGTTTGCAAAATATAGGTGTATGGAGAATGATAACTATGCCAACAACATCACATATATTGAAAACACATGTAAAATGTTGAAAATAACCAACAAAAGATTTGTTATCTCAGTTTACTAATGCAAAGATAAGATAATAATCATCAATCATTAAGTAAACCAGGAAATGAACATGACATTCAACTCACAAGTACAGAAAAATGAAGAAGAATAGAAGTCTGAACAATATCACTGAAAGAAGCTTTTCATTCCAAAATATATATCAAGGTTTTTACGATATAGAGTGTCCAAAAGTATTCGATCTCGAACCCCCCTAGCTCCTCCCTTTGGTCCTCTTTATATAGATATTACATGCTCATATAGATCCAAAATAGATGGATCTCATAACCTCTTCACCTATCTTTTTTTTGTTGAATATATCCAACTCAAATCCGAATTTGTGAGGTGGCTAGCAAAAACAGAGTATACAATTTCTGGAAATATTCCTCTCAAAGATTCACCCATATCTCCCAAATCATAACAGTTGTTGGAAAACTGAGATTTTTTTTGAAGAGGAGATCATTCTTGTGAAAAACCTCTCCAACTTTCCAAAAATACATTTCCATCTCATTGTAATCTATCTCCAAAAACGATGACTAAAACAGGAAAACACAGATTTCCAAAATCTAGTCATATTCCTACAATCTAGGATTTGATCCCTAGAATGTTCCCATTAAGGAAACGAAGTGCCACCTGCATGATTTGATGGGGGGTGATCTTATATGTGGCCACCTTGACCCAAAAATCTTCTTTCCAAGTCGAATTTTGACCAAATCTCATTTATGTTGAAAGTTTGAAAAGTTGGTAGCGCAATACACAGGAAAAACACAGTTTGCGCTACAAACTCCTGTAGGTGACTGTTTTGACCTTTATGCATGAAGAAATGACTTTGAAAGTGAATTGAAGGTTGAAAGTGGTATTTGAACACCATATGTCATAATAAAACATTAAAATACCCTGAAGAAAGTTGAATCTTACCATCAAACCTCACTTACACCTCCTTTGCAAGAAATAAGAGTTTGCCATTTCAAATGCAACTCAAGTGCATTGGAAAAGCACACAACGTTTCTGAAAAATGATACATGGATGTCTGATGTTTTAGGACCTTGAGGAAAAGCTTCTACAACACCTCTAACATATCCATACTCACCTTTGACTTTTTGACCAATCAAAACTTGTTGTAACAAAACAGAATATGCATGGTATGTAGATTATTGTGAATTAATGGCTTGCTAGGATCCTCATATGCCAATACACACTTCTGCAAAGATTTTGAACCTATACCTTCATAAGGACACTCCAAATACATGCTTTGTATACTGCTAGAACCAAAATTAGCACTTGTGATGAGGAAGGAAGCAAAAATGCTTTTTCAGAAATCCGAGAGAAAAATTCTAGCTAGTAAGAAGATCATGATATAATAGGTACATCATTAAGCCATGTAAGTTGATAATTTGATTTCAAAATGTATGTAAGCTCATTACCATCAAATTAAACCATCAATCATCACTCAAAAATCTTAAGAAGAAATCATCTTTGACCAAAACTCATCCATGTGGAAAACATAAGAGTTTGTAGCACAGATAGTGTAAAAAAGGCAGTTTGTGCTACAAACTTGTGAGGTGAGGAGATTTGATTTAGACAAGGTCTCATAATGATTAAATATGAAAAATGAGGGGAATAATGACTCTTCATGGATGTAGGACCCACTCCTAGGCTTAAGATAACTCAAACTGAGACACTTTTCAATATGAGAATATTGGTTTAGTGAAGCTTGAAGACTACTAATCACCCTTCCAATACAACTGATATGACCAAACTTTGGTGAAAAGAATGATTTGAGAGGCTGACTTTCTAGGAGATAACAGGAAGATAGGGAAGAATTATTATTCACATTCTTTCATGCAGAGTAATTTTTACATGCATATTTTTGGACAATAAGAGAGGGAGGAGTGCAAAAGCTTGAAGATAGCCTTAGTGGGAATGTATGGGAGTTGATTTGGAGCTGTAATTATGTGGTAAAAGAGGCTATGAGCCTGTGAAAAATATTATATTCGAGAATTTTCAAGATAAGCAAGGATTTTTTTGTTGTGTGAATTCATGTGGAAGTTGTATAATTCTTGAGGTCCCAACAGAGAGATTTATTATCCAACATGTGTTGGAAGCCCTGGAGGGGAGTGGGACGGTCTAAGGGACTGTGAGAAGTGAAGGGGGATCCCATCTCTTAGGTCATGCAGGTTGTGGGGAAGAGATATGGTGGACTGAAATTGGCTATGGGAAATTGACTACTGAGAGGGGGACATTAGCCAGCCTTATAGACCACCATCTCTTATGGATTCATAGCCCCAACTCGAGGGTGACTTGCTATTGAGAATTGGAACATCAAGTGTATGGTTGGGAGGAATGTTTTTCCTCTACAACAAGTTGCATATTTTATAAGATAAGTTTCCTAATTTGTTGTGTTTGTGTATGTTAAATGTTGATATAGTTGTTGTGCATTTTATTCTGATACATTTCATTATTGTTGCATGTTGTGAGTAGATTGACGCATGAAATTCTTTAGTTATGTCGTTGAATGTGTTTAGTCGTCGGTGTGCATGTTTAAGTACTCGCATTTACATTTTTAACTAGTATGGACAATTGCATGAGCTTGAATGTCATGTTGTTCGTCATTTTTCATTCAAATGTATATGTCAGTCAATTTTAGTAGTAACGGTAATGGGATTCCAGCGCAAGGCTCAAATTGTCGTGTGCACTGCAAAATAATTTCCGTGCATGGTACAAGGCTTGTTGCATGTGTGGTTTGTCTCAATGAGGACTTGGAATTGTTACAGTTTGGTATCATTAATTTTATTGGGTCGTTTTAGCAATGGAATGACCTAGCTTGAGGCTAGGGGTACGTTACAAAGTGGTATCAGATATTTTGGTTCAACATCGGATTTATATGGGCCAGAGATCAACATGAAGTTGGTAAAATTCAAGTCAAAATTACACTTAGGATTGTTGTTATGGAAGGGTCATTTCGACTTCCAAGCGAATGAATTTAGTTGGATAGGCAAATCAGGTATTTTCACGATGGTCGTGATGGTCAGGAGCTAGAAATATGGAAGATCAGTTAAGCGAAGAAAGGAGTTACGTGTGCTAAATATTGGCGATACACAGTGCAAAAGTTGTGTCTATTCAATATTAGCGCGCATAAAAAAACCTGTGCACGTTGGATATTGGCGCATGGTTCAAAAGTTGTGCATGCTAGATATTGGCACGTGGCACAAAAGTTATGCACGTTGGATACTAGCATGCGGTACAAAACTTGCGCTCGATGGATATTGGCGCGTGATACAAAAGTTATGCTTGTTGGATATTGGCGCACAATACAAAAGTTGTGCATGTTGGATACATGTGCGCGACACAAAAGTTGTGCACACTGAATATTAGTGCACGATATAAAATTTGTGTGCACTGAATATTGGTGCATGGTACATGCGCTAAATATTGGTGCATGGTACATGCGCTGAATAATGGTGTTGTGCATGTAGAACTTGCGTGTGTTGAACATTGGTACATAATACATAACTAGTGTACACGGGGGCTTCAAAAAGAAAGAAGAGAAGAAGCAAAAGGAAGGAAAATTACCGATGATAGGTGTAGGTCATTTTGGCAAACTATTATCGTAGTAAATTAATTATGTTATGTGAAAAAATTGTAGTTTTGAAGGTCATAAACTTGCAACGTGATTTTGAGGGCCTAACTGACATTTTAGGTAGTCAAAATTCACAAAAACAAGGTGTACCAAATTACACCCTCTTTCTACAGCTTAAATAAAAGAACACGGAGAGATATTTCCAATGAGATATCATGGGCATAAAACAAAGCTCGTATGAGAAAGTTACAATTGAAATGGTAGAGGGTATATTTTCAAAACCGGTTTACTTCCAGAGGACATAACTCCTTGCTCCGAAGTCCATTTGGGGGACATGAGTAGTCCATGGAAACATTATGGACTATAGAAGAAAACGATGGAGCTATATTTGGAACCTAGGTAGATAAAATTGTGTAGGAAGAGAAAAAAGACACATGTAACATACAAGGGTAAAAATGAGAAACAGATTAAACTTCCTCGAACCATGAACTTTAGCTCGGAGATCAGATTTGAGCAAAAAAACAGTCATTGGGAAGGACTCGGGGAGGAGAATACATCTATCAACCCAGAATTTATATTGGTGTATTTGTGTTCTTCATAATTTGAAATCAAGAATGACCTATAATCTAATTAATAAATATTTTTAAATATGCTTAATTCTAACAAAAAATTGTTACATGCATATTTTTGCAGAATTAGAGGTACAAAAAAGAATACCTTAGTTCCTATATGAGAATTAGAGACATGGAAGATTCCCAAGCATCTTACAACAATGAGCATGAAATCATAGGTCTGCATATCAGCATGGGTAATGCTAAGATAGAGTTTAATGGAATAAGAGATAGAAACAATCCTGTAACTATGAGAATCCTGCAAAGAGAAGTAAAGAGCTATAGGGTTGATAATGAAAATATCATGAAAGCTCAAGAGAAGATAATACAGAGTTTGAATATGTTGCATAAGCAAGTCAACAAATATTATGGCACAAAAAAAGAAGCTAGTGCAAGGAAAGTAGAAGTATCTAGATCTCATGATATGAGGGATGATCATGGAGGGTTTAGGTAGTCAAGGAGTGATAGCAGGAATCATCATCATCATTCCCTAGGGCACTCAACTAGAAGACAATATGCACCTTCAAGGTTGGAAAGAAACCCAAGTATGTCTCTAGTTAAACACCAGAGGAGGATACATGAGTCAGATATCTTGCAAGGGGAGCTCAAAAATATCAAGCCACCATCATTTGATGGAGAGAATAGGAAAGGAGAATATGTAGAAGCATGGTTACTGGGAATGAGGAAATATTTATAGTTACATGATTACTCATCGAATGTAGAAGCTGGGATTTTAGCCTACCATATCCAAGGAAAGGAATCTATGTGGTGGGATTGTCTTAATCAAATCGAGCACCTTGATGAAAAGAAAATTTCATAGAAGCACTTCAAGAAACATTTATAGAAACAGTACTTGTGAGAGCTATATTATGACAAGAAGATGCAAGCATTCTTTGAACTCAAACTTGGGAACATGAACATGGATGAATACGAGAGAAAATTCTTGGAACTTCTCGGGTATGTGAGCTACATTAGGGATGACAAGGTCAAAATTTAGAGGTTCCTAAGTGGATTGTCATCCTTCTACAAGGATAAAATTATGTTTGACAAGCCTAGGGATTTAGAAGAAGCCATAAGAAAGGATAAGTATCTTTATTAGCATAACAAAGGAATGTCATCTTTCCAAAAGGATTGGGATGACAAGAAGAAAGGAAATATTGATCAAAGGAAGAAAGGATTCAAGCCAACTTTCATCAGAAATAGTTATCAATCACATCAACAAGGGAAACCATCTCAATGTTATCAAAAAATGATAAATTCCTTGGGAAAGAGGCCAAGACAGCAACTCATAAAATGTTGGGGATGTGAAGGAGATCACATGTACAAATATTGTCCTCATCTAGGAGATAAGATTAGGACTATGCATAACATCAAGCAGGAGGAGACAGTAGAGGATGTGGGTGGAAGCATGCCAAGCATTTATGCATCCTTGGACAATAGACAAGAAGACTATCAATCCCACATGATTGAAGTGGAAGGTAAGGTTGATAATCCTCCCATAGATATTTTGATTGATTTGATAGCTAGTCATAGCTATATAGATCCAAATCTAGTTGAAATATTTAAATTAAAGAAATGTAAGCATGGAAATTCTTGGTTAGTTCAACTAGCCACTGGAAATAAGAGAAGAATCAATGAGATTATAATGTTTTCCCAATAAACATGAATGGAATCAACACTAAGGAATATTTGAACAACAAACCACTTAGGTCTTATGATTTCTTGATTGGTATGAATTGGCTGGAAAAGCATCATGCTATTTTAGATTTTTATAACAAGGCTTTCACATGTCTTGATGAAGAAGGTAATTCAAGAACAATGCAAGGTATTCCAAATCCTATATATGTTCGAGAGATTCCAACATTGCAACTAAAAAGAATTTTTAGAAAAGGGTGCCAAATATATGCAACCCATATGGAAGAGCCAATGAAAGATAAGGAGCCAAGTATTTTAGATTATCCAATCTTGAAAGAGTATGAAGATGTGTTTGGGGAGTTGCTAGGATTACCACCAAAAAGGGATATTTATTTCTCTATTGAATTAATCCCTGGAGCTTCCCCGGTGTCCAAAACTCCCTATAGAATGAGCACATCAGAGCTAAAATATATGCAAATGCAGCTAGAAGAGTTGTTGAAGAAGGGGTACATATTCCCAAGTGTTTCTCCTTGGGGTGTGTTAACACATAAGATTGATCATGTTCTTCAAGGATTATGTCATAGCATCAACTAACAGCCTCCTCAAAGTGTACAAACTATATTTGAGTTGGTGATGTGAATTGGCGCTGCAAACTAGTTAAAGAAGAGGGTTGGAGGTTAGAAAACTTGCATGCACCTGAATGCAAATCTGAAGTTACCAGCATCAACCTCATAGCCATCAAGTACTCCATGAGATTTGTTGTCTTGTTTGGAGGTCAGAAAGGGTTTGGCTACTTGATTTTCCTTTGGCATTGTGAACTGGCGCGGGAGCTGCGAATTAAGACATGCGCTACAGAATGTGTTGTGGAATGTGTTGTGGAAACTCTGTTCTAAGACTGTTGAACTGGTATTTTTTACCAGATGACTTCTAGGAGGATTTCTGGGTGAACCAGGATGAATTTTCAAAATCCAAAGGAGGTTATTGTGAAGCACGGACCCAATAACATTAACCTCTTTCATTTTTCACATGGGTGCCACATATTGGGAGATTCGAAGGAATATTTGAGCCATATTTTTTCAGTTTTCATGATTTCCTATTTGAGACATGTTTTTGTGACACTTATTTAGGCCAGCTGGAGATGAATTTCAAGAAATTGGGAGAGGTTTTTGTTTAGAATGAGCTTATATACAAAAAAAATTCTCAGATTTTACACATTTGTTATAGTTTGATCATTAGAAGTGGCATTCTGAAGCCTATTTTCAGAATTTCACCTCCTAAAAAGAAGGAAATCAGTTAAAACGTGTCATTCTCTATTTGTAATTGTTTCTATTTTTGGAAATGGGTTGGAGTTTGAATTGGTGAGATGGAAAGGAACTATAGTGCTATATATTTCATGTTACAAGAGTAGAGTGAGGTTAGAATGAGCTACATGGGGTTGGAATGGTTGAGCATAGACTCCCTGTTGTAATTTTTTGATAAGACAGAGTCGTACTCTAGTTTTATGTATGAGATATGAGACATTTTGATTAATAGAAGTTAGCTTCCTTTAAATATCTTATTTCTTTATTACTCTAGTTGCTCATTATTGAATGATTCAATTGATATGTTATAGTTGTGTTGTAATGTATGTTTGATTATGATGTTGTTGGAATTGTTATTAGTGTTTTAAGGTTTTAGATCAAGAAGTTCTTGTGTCTGAGATTTTTCTTCACCTATCTGCTCGAAGGAAAGATTATTATAGCAAACTTATTCATCCTTCTCATTAAGTCTTCCATCTACTCACACTTATCTTTAAATAACTGACTGAATTTAGCCAAAACCTCATTTGCTTATACATTCTGGCCTAGAATTTCTTTGTTGGAACATTGCTATACTGAGTTTCCTCCATTTGACATTATATCATAAACTTACCATTACAAACCTATTTGATGGGTAATGGGCTTATCCTCTAGCAGTCCAAGGGTGACTCTCAGTGCTAACATTCTTGGCGTCGTTTTCGGGGAAGAAGCAGCAAATATATCTTCCCTGGGAAAGAATGACAACGATCAAATCCACTTCTTGATGGTGAACAGGAAGAGGACACACAATTGACTGCTTATATTTCACGATGGAGACTCCACTATTCATAGTTTCATATGCGACTCCACTGGTAGAAGATCCAGAATAGCCATGGAATCCATCTTGGCTCGAAGGTATTCTTTTTGTGATTTTTCTAACATAGTTGGTTTTCCAAACCCAATGCCCAACATAGATGAATGGGAAGGTATCCTTCCTACATTTAAAGGAGAAGATTGGGAAGTTTCGACTGAGAATCTACTAGATTTCCATGAATTTATTCATCAACGTTAGATTGTGCATGAGGATGTCCAAATCAAGATTTTCAAATATTCATTGAAGGTAGCATCCCATGATTGGTGTAGATCTCTTTTAGCTTCTAGTATCAGCTCTTTGGCAAGTTTTCATGTTGCTTTCAATGTGTTTTTTGAAAAGACATTTTCAACTGAAATTCTTCTTGATAATTGTTGTGATGAATTTGAAAAGTATAGTCAGCATAAAGCAGACTTTTCTTCTGATTGCAAAAATGAAAATCATGTTTTTAAGGAAGATCTAAAAGATAATATGTATGGTAAAGAAATTTTTGCTCACAACCAGGATCAAGATATTTTTGTTCAAGTGGATTATGTTCAAAATAAGCAAGCTCCCGATTTATGTTTGGCTGAAAGCCTTCTTGTTAGACATGAGGATTTGTTTATCTCGATGGAAACTTTATGTGAAAAGGATGATAAACAAGTTTTTGAACTTGCCTCTGTTGTGGATTTTCATATTTATAATGACTATGAAAATGATGCTTGTCATAAATAAATTGTTGTAAAAGAAGTTTTTTCTCAGCTCTTTCAAGAGGATTCCTATGATGTGTTTTCACCTGTGATTGAAGAGAATAATCAAGAGGTTTCTTATCATTCTTTGCTAGATCCAAAGGTTTTAGACGACCTTCATTGTGACAGCAAGATTGTAGATATGTTTTACATTATATCAAACGTATCTATTGTTCCTAATGTGCATCAAAACAAGGTCAATTCTTTTGAGATCTCAGAGGGAAAAGAGCACATGTATGAGAAAGCATATGGCACTGGTGGATCTGATCAAGAGAATTATGGAATTGATAAAGAAAATTTGAGGCAACACCTTTACTCTTCAGATCAACGGGTATTTTGTCATATTGTTTATGATCGAGAAGTTGTCTACATGGAATCATTGTTCTTAGAGGTTTGTAACTTTGCGTCTTTTGGGATTAAATTAGATTTCAGATTTTATTATTTTCTGCCAATGTTTTCTTTGCTGCAACAATTTTATCTTGTTTGCATTTATTCATTTACCTGCAAAGAAGAAAACCATTTTGTTAGTAAATTGATCACATGGCAGCATTGCAAATTCTCTTTTACATGATCAACTTGCTTTTGTTGATTAGGAGTAGGAGTGTGAAGAATAAACTCAGCTTATGAGCATTTTCATTTTAGTTTGTTTTTTATATTGTAATAAGACTCCACCATCCCAATGGATAAGGCATTGGAACTGCATGTTCTTGGAGCCTCATAGGGAGGTCTCCATCCCCTGTGGAGCCAGATGTTAACACATAAGATTGATCATGTTCTCCAAGGATTTTTTCATACTATCAACTAACAGCCTCCTCGAAGTGTACAAGATATATTTGAGTTGGTGTTGCGAACTATTTAAAGAATAGGTTTGGAGGTTAGGCAGCTTGCAGGCATCTAAATGCAAATCTGAAGTTACCAGCATCAACCTCATAGCCATTAGGTACTCCATGAGATTTTTTGTCTTGTTTGGAGGTCAAGAAAAATTTGGCTACTTGATCTTCCTTTGGTGCTGTGAACTGGCACAGGGGTTGTGAATTGATACCTGCACTATGTAATGTGCTACGAAATGTGTTATGGAATGTTCTGTGGAAACTTTGTTCTAGGACTGTTGAACTAGTATTTTTGACCAGCTGACTTCCAGGAGGATTTTCGAGTGAACCAGGATGAATTTTCAAAATCAAAAGGAGGTTATTGTCAAGAACGGACCCAAGAACATTAACCTCTTTAATTTTTCACACAGGTGTCATGGATTGGGAGATTTGAAGGAATATTTGAGCCCTATTTTTTCAGTTTTCATGATTTTTTGTTTGAGACATGTTTTTGCGACACGTATTCAGGCCAACTGGAGATAAATTTCAAGAAACTGAGAGAGGTTTTTCTCAATAACGAGCTTATATACAAAAACCATTCTTAGATTTTATACATATGTTATATTTTTAGAATTACAAGTGTAATTTTGAAGCCTATTTCAGAATTTTGCCTCCTGAAAAGTAGGAAATCAGTTAAAACGTGTCATTCTCTGTTTGTAATTGTTTCTATTTTGGGAAATGGGTTGGAGTTCAAATTGGTGAGCTGGAAAGGACCTATAGTGCTATATATTTCATGGTACAAGAGTAGAGTGAGGTTATAATGGGCTACATGGGGTTGGAATGGTTGAGCATAGACTCCCTGTTGTAATGTTTTGATAAGACAAAGCCATACTTTGGTTTTATGTATGAGATCTGAGACATTTTGATTAATAGAAGTTAGCTTCCTTTCATTATCTTAATTCTTTCTTAATATGGTTTCTCATTATTGAATGATTCAATTGATATGTTATAGATGTGTTGTAATGTGTGTTTGATTATGATGCTGCTAGAATTGCTATCGATGTTTTAAGGTTTTAGATCAAGAAGTTCTTGTGTCTGAGATTTTTCTTCACCTATCTGCTAGAAGTCATGATGATTATAGCAAACATATTCATCCTTATCAATAATTATTCCATCTACCCACACTTATCTTTAAATCACTGACTAAAGTTAGCCAAAACCTCATTCTGGCCTAGAATTTTTGTGTTGGAACATTGCTATACTGAGTTTTGTCCATTTGGCATTCTATCATAAACTTACCATCACAAACATATTTGATGGGTACTGGGCTTATCCTCTAGAAGTCTGAGGGTGACTCTCAATGCTAACATTCTTGGCGTTGTTTCCAGGGACAATGCAGTGAATATATCTTCCCCGAGAAACAACGACAACGATCAAATTTGCTTCTTGATGGTGAACAGGAAGAGGACACACAATTGACTGCTTATATTTCACCATGGTGACTCCATTGTTCAGAGATTCATAGGTGACTCCACTGGTAGAAGATCCAGAATACCCATGGAATCCATCTTGACTCAAAGGTATGCTTTTTGTGATTTTTTTAACATAGTTGGTTTTCCAAATCCAATGCCCAGCAGAGATGAATGGGAAGGTATCCTTCCTACATTTAAAGGAGAAGATTGGGAAGTTTCGCCTGAGCATCTGCTAGATTTCCATGACTTTATTCACCAACATCATATTTTGCACGAGGATGTCCAGATCAAGCTTTTCAAATATTCATTGAAGGGAGCAGCCCATGACTGGTGTAGATCTCTTTCAGCTTCCAGTATCATCTCTTTGGCAGGTTTTCATGTCGCTTTCAATGTGTTTTGTGAAAAGACATTTTCAGCTGAAAGTCTTCTTGAAAATTGTTGTGATGAATTTGAAAAGTATAGTCAGCATAAAGTAGAATTTTCTTCTGATTGCAAAACTGAAAATCATGTTTTTAAGGAAGATCTGAAAGATAATATGTATGGTAAAGAAATTTATGCTCACTACCAGGATCAAGAAATTTTTTTTCATGTGGATTATGTTCAAAATAAGCAAGCTCCTGATTTATGTTTGGTTGAAAACCTTCTTGTTAGACATAAGGATTTGTTTATTCCGGTGGAAGATTTAAGTGAAAAGGATGATAAATAGGTTTTTGAACTTACATCTGTCGTGGATTTGCATATTTATAATGACTATGAAAATGATGTCTGTCATAAATAAATTGTTGTAAAAGAAGTTTTTTCTCATCTCTTTCAAGAGGATTCCTATGATGTGTTTTCACTTGTGATTGAAGAGAAGAATCAAGAGGCATCTTGTCATTCTTTTGAAGATCCAAAGGTTTTAGACGACCTTCATTGTGACAACAAGATTGTAGATACGTTTGACATTATATCAAATGTATCTATTGTTCTTAATGTGCATCAAAACAAGGTCAATTCTTTTGAGATCTCAGAGGGAAAAGAGCACATGTATGAGACAACAGATAGCACTGTTGGATTTGATCAGGAGCATTATGAAATTGATAAAGAAAATTTGAGGCAACACCTTTACTCTTCAGATCAACTGGTATTTTGCCATATTGTTTATGATCCAGAAGTTGTCTACATGGAATCATTGTTCTTGGAGGTTTGTAACTTTTCATCTCTTGGGATTAAAGGGGATTTCAGCTTTGAGTATTTCTTGCCAATGTTTTTTCTGCTGCAACAATTTTATCTTGTTTGAATTTATTCATTTACCTGCAAAGAAGAAAATCATTTTGTTAGTAAATTGATCACATGGTAGCATTGGAAGTTCTCTTTTACATGATCATCTTGCTTTTGTTTATTAGGAGTAGGTGTGAAGAATAAGCTCAGCTTATGATCATTTTCATTTTAGTTTGTTTTTTATATTGTAAAAAGACTCCACCATCCCAATGGATAAGGCAACAGAACTGCATGTTCTTGGAGCCTCACAAGGAGGTCTCCATCCCCGGTGGAGTGAGATGTTAACACATAAGATTGATCATGTTCTCCAAGGATTATGTCATACCATCAACTAACAGCCTCCTCAAAGTGTACAAGCTATATTTGAGTTTGTGTTGTGAACTAGTTAAAGAAGAGGGTTGGAAGTTAGGCATCTTGCGGGCATTTGAATGCAAATCTGAAGTTAGCAGCATCAACCTCATAACCATCAGGTACTCCACGATATTTTTTGTCTTATTTGGAGTTCAGGAAGGGTTTGGCTACTTGATTTTCCTTTATCACTGTGAAATGGCACATGCACTAAGAATTGATACATGCACTACGAAATGTGCTACAGAATGTGCTACGAAAACTCTGTTCTAGGACTGTTGAACTGGTATTTTTGACCAGCTGACTTCCAGGAGAATTTTCGGGTAAACCAACATGAATTTTCAAAATCAAAAATAGGTTATTGTCACTAACAGACCCAAGAATAGTAACCTTGTTCAGTGTTCACACGGGTGTCACAGATTGGGATATTCAAAGGAATCTTTGAGGCCTATTTTTTCAGTTTTCATGATTTCTTGTTTGAGACATGGTTTTGAGACACATATCCAGGCCAACTGGAGATGAATTTCAAGAAACCGAAAGAGGTTTTTCTTTAGAACGAGATTATCTACAAAACCATTTCTCATATTTTACACAACTATTATAATTTGATAATTACAAGTTGAATTTTGAAGCCTATTTTTCATAATTTTGCCTCCTGAAAAGCAGGAAATCAGTTAAAACGTGTCATTCTTTGTTTGTAATTGTTTCTATTTTGGGAAATGGGTTGGAGTTCGAATTGGTGAGATGGAAAGTACCTATAGTTCTATATATTTCATGGTACAAGAGTATAGTGAGGTTAGAATGGGCTACATGGGGTTGGAATGGTTGAGCATAGACTCCATGTTGTAATGTTTTGATAAGACAGAGCCATACTCTGGTTTTATGTATGAGATTTGAGACACTTTGATTAATAGAAGTCATCTTCCTTTCATTATATTACTTATTTATTAATTTGGTTGCTAATTATTGAATGATTCAATTAAGATGTTATAGTTGTGTTGTAATGTATGTTTGATTATGATGTTGCTGGAATTGTTATCAATGTTGTAAGGTTTTAGATCAAGAAGTTCTTGTGTCTGAGATTTTTCTTCACCTATATTCTAGAAGGCTTGATTCTTATAGTAGACTTATTCATATTTCTCATTAATTATTCCATCTACTCACATTTATCTTTAAATCACTGACTGAAGTTAGCCAAAACCTCATTTGCTTATGCATTCTGGCCTAGAATTTTTGTGTTGGAACATTGCTATACTGAGTTTTTTCCATTTGACATTCTATCATAAACTTACCATTAAAAACCTATTTGATGGGTATTGGGATTATCCTATAGAATTCTGAGGTTCACTCTCAATGCTAACAAGGTGCCCCCGTTCTTTTTTTCAAGAAAAAAGATGGAACATTGAGGTTATGTATCGACTTTAGATAGCTGAACAAATTTATGATCAAGAACAAATATCATTTTCCAAGGATTGATGATATTTTTTATCAACTGAGGGGAGCAAAGATATTCTCCAATATCAACTTGAGATCAGGTCATCATCAAGTTAGAATAAAATAAGAAGATACTAGAAAAACAATCTTTCGGACAAGGTATGGACACTATGAATTTGTAGTGGTGCCATTTGGCTTGACAAATGCACCTGCTACATTTATGTGTCTGATGAATAGGGTGTTCAAATATTTCCTAGACAATTTTGTCATTGTCTTCTTGGATGATATTCTTATCTATTTCAATATGGAGGAGCAGCATGAGCAACATTTGTGGATGGTGCTACAAGTGTTGAGAGAGTACCATTTATATGCCAAGTTGAGTAAGTGCACTTTTTATCAAAAGAAGATCCATTATTTAGGTCACAATGTTTTCGAAGATGGCATAGTAGTGGATCCAGAGAAAATTGAAGCAATCAAAAGTTGGCCAGCACCAACAAACATTTTCGAGGTTAGATCATTTATGATTCTAGATGGTTATTACATGGGATTCATTGCAGGATTCTCCAAGATTGCACACCCAATAACATATTTTCAAAATAAAAGAGTAAAGTTTGAATGGAGTGTTAAGTGTGACAAAAATTTATAGCGCTTAAAGAATTTATTAACCAATGCACCTATTTTAAAAGTTGTAGACCCAGATGAGGATTTTTTTGTGTGCACAGATGCATGCAGGGAAGGGCTCGGAGGAGTCCTCACACAAAATGGACATGTAATTTGTTATGAATCTAGAAAATTGAACGAGCATGAAATAAATTATGCCACAAATGACTTAGAGTTGGCAGCCACAATACATGTTTTAAGGATGTGGAGGCATTACTTATGGGCAGAAAATTTTTATTAAGGACAAACCATAGTGGTCTGAAATATTTTTTTGTATAACCAATGTTAAATGCCAGACAAACTAGATGGTTGGAATTTCTTAGTGAATATGACTTTGAAATCAACCACATAAAGGGAAAATAGAACAAGGTGGTTGATTCACTCAGCAGAAGGGTGCATAAAATGCATGCTACAACTCAATATTACTAATAAAGAGGATGAATATTTAGATAAAATAATCGACAAAGAATTGAGCCAAATCAATTCAAAAAATCGCTTGGAGATAGGAACTCCTCTTAACGATTATAGAACTGAAGTTTTTCATTGGTATGAATCGATTCGTTATAATATTACCCAATATTCGGAAAATATATTGAATATATTCTATTTTATGAAAAGGTCCAGTCGCAATTTAAAGGATCAAATTCGAACAAATTGGATAGAAAATGAAATTTTTCATAATGTAACTAAAGATACAATTGATCGGCATTCATCAAGTTGGAGAAAAAGTGTACATGAAATATTTAAAAGACATAATTCTAGAGGTTCTAATAGCAGATCAACATTATGCACAAATTGAAGAAAGCATGTAATAAAATAATGTACAGGACAGATTTAAAAGATAGAATTCTAGAGGTTGTAATAGAATATCAACATTATGTGCAAATTAAAGAAAGCTTGGAACTTAATAATGTACACAAGAAGTAAAGGATTACAAGCTAGAAGAGGATGGAATCCTCTTATTCTAAAATACAATTTATGTTACCAATTCTCAAGAATTGAGAAATTTTGTTTTAAAGGAGATGCACAATGCGCCATACGTTGGACATCCAGGATACAAGAAAAATATTACAACTATAAGAGGCCAATATTTTTGTCCTGGTATGAAGAGAGATGTCACTGATTATTTGGTTGGATGCATGAAATGTTAGAAGGTAAAGGATAAGCATAGACACCCAACGGGAATGTTGTAGCCACTAACCATTCCAAAATGGAAATGGGAAGTTGTTACTATTGATTTCATTACCAAATTTCCTAGGACAACAAGGCAACATGATTCCATCATGGTAGTAGTGGAAAATATTACAAAGGATGCACATTTAATTCCAGTGAAAGTAACTCATAAGGAAGCCAATATTACAAAAATCCATCTGAAGGAAATTATGAGGCTATATGGTGTGCCTAAGGAAATTGTTTCCGACAAAGATCCCAAGTTCACTTCCAATTTTTAGAAGGAATTATTTAAAGGATTTGGGACAAATTTGAATTTCAATACAACATATCACCTAGAGTCAAATGGGAAGACCGAGAGAATCAACCAAATAAATGAAGATATGATGAGGATGTATATTATATACAATCCTTCTAAGTGGGAGGACTATATCCATTTAGTTGAGTTTGCTTATAATAATGGGTATCACTACAAGGAGAACACCTTCCAGCGAAGGTTTTTGGTGTTACAATATTTGGAAAAAATTTCAAAAAAACCTCTACTACAACCTCCTCTATTGGTTGCAGAGGTTTTAGCGGATGTTCCATGTTTGACATAATTTTACTCTAAGATATTTCATTATTGCTACATCTTGTGAGTAGATTGAGGCATGCAATTCTCTAGTTATGTTGTTGAATGTATTTAGTCATTGTTGTGCATGTTTAAGTACTTGCATTTATGATTTTAACTACTATGGACAATTGCATGAGCTTGATTGTCACATTGTTCGTCATTCCGCATTTAAATGTATTTGTCAATCAATTTTAGTAGTAACAATTACGATATTCTACCGTTGGGCTCAAATTTCTACGCACCCTGGAAAAAATATGTTGTGCATGGTACAAGGCTTGTTTCCCACAAGGTTTGTCTCAATGAGGACTTGGAATTGTCACAGTTTAGTATCAAAAATTTTATTGGGTCGTTTTAGCAGTGGCATAACCTAGATTGAGGATGGGGATACATTACATCTATTAATCCAACACTAAAAGAACATGATCATGCAACTGGGGGAAACAAGAAGAAAGTAGGGGGGAATACTTGGGCCAAACCTTGGGTACCTCCTCCCTACACACTCTATGATGCCCCGGGTCACCCTACGAACCTATGTCCCACACTTCCTAAGTGAAGGAACCTTATCCAAACACCAAGGGTGATGCCACTACTACCCACCCCTCCCATCATCGATACTTCTACAGGACCTGCAAAGGAATCACCCATAGTGTGCGACAAGGCATTGCACATGAATCACCCTTATGTTATATGTTCAGCATATGGCCATTACACTCACCATTGTCACGATATAGCATAGTTTTGGGACATGTTGGTTTCATTTTGCAAATGAATCTTCCAGTATCTCCCAACCAACCTGCATCACAACTGGAATCGGTCACCAACACGAGTTCTTCCTATATTTACTATGTTTCCACCTCAATGAATCCACATAATATTTCCCATGTGTTAGCGATCAAATTCATTCTGAAATTTGTTTGAAAAATGATGCCTAATATTGCGGGGAACTTTTGACTGCCTTCCTGAGCTCCAAATGCAGATTTGAAAGTACCATTGGAAATCTTAGGATCTCTAGATGTCAATCGATCATTCAAGCATGTAAAACGGACTCTCCACGACTTAGAAATTCGTTTTTTCCCAAGGCAGTTTTTATTTAAAAAAATCTGCGCTTTCACCAGCTATTTCGCCTTGAACTTTGCTAGTTAGCTGGTGAAAGCTCTGCTTTTCACCAGCTAAAGGGTCGTATTTAGGGAAAATTAGCTGGTGAAACCTGTTACATGATAGCAAGGTCGTATTTTTGCCCAGATTTGAATTTTTCTCAATCAAATCTTTCGAGGTTGGTTTCTAAAAATGCATAATAATTAAATACAACAGATTTAAGGTTTTATCTTGATGTATTTAATGTTTAAGAAGGTGAAAAAGTGAAAATGGTGACCTAGTTCATGAGCAAAAAATTGTTTTTTTGCCAAAGGTGGCAAATTCGAATTCCTTATGAAGATTCATCAGCCTTGGAAGGTCTTCTACATCTGTCAAAGAGTTTAGAGGATATGAAGGCTATTAAGATAGAGTTTTACTCCTTAGATAGGATCTTTTCCTATTTTGTTTTGACTTTCCATTTTTAGTATTCTAGATCCATTTTTATAGGATCTCATCCTACACTTGTTGTATTTATTTTGATTTGACTATTTTTAGCAAATATGATCCATCTTTCAAGGATCTAGATTTCATCTTGTAAGGCTATAAAGCCAAAGACATTTGGAGCACTAGAGGTTCAATCCTGGATACATTTTGGCTTATGTACTTAGACTCTTATCTTGATATGAATCACAGTCTTCTTTTGCTACCAATGTCAGATTTGTTCATGTGTTGCATTGCTTTGTACTTTGATTTAGTTTAGCTCGGCTTTTAAGAACTGTCATCTTCTTATTTAGCTCATGAATTTGAATTAAAGGATCTCTTACTATCTTGTATGACCCTGCATGTTAATGCACTTGGTTATCTAGACTAGTGTTCTTCATACCCTATTTCATTTACTCTGTCTGATCATTGATTTCTAAAATCATTGTCTTATTCGAATGCATGATAAGTTGTTATTCTCATTAGCCATTGAGTTATCCCATTGATCCAAGCATACCAAATTTACCATATTCTTGAGTTACCAAGCATCTTTGGCCTACAACCCCAAAGAGTTTCTTGGAGTGATAACACCATGCACACTTTGCGGGAAATATAACCATGTCATCTACCTTTTCCTAATGATTATTGAGTATCAAGCCTATCGCATGGATTAGATTAATCAGCTTCAGGAGTCTATCATTGCAATGAGATCCCCTAGAATTATGGCCACCCCCTGGGGATCAACTAACTCTTATCAGTGGGAGCAAGAACCATCCTCTTCTCGTCTTGTCTTTCATCTTGTTAGATTATTGAGAGGGGGGGGTGAATCTGTAATAGAGTTTTTTAATCCTTTTTAACCACAGTATATAAGTGTTGTTTATATTTATGATCAATTTATCATTATCATTCAACAAGTGCACAATAAATGAACCATTTACACGAATATTTTTATGTGGAAACCCAATGTGGGAGAAAACCACTGAATTTTTTTTCTTATATGTCTTTAATAATTACATTTTGTTGGTTGTGGAGCCTGATTATCTTCCTGATTCATAGGTCCTTTCTTTCAGCCGTGTTTATACCCCATGAAGTATTTACACCCCAGAAGTATGTACACTCTTCCACGTGGGGGAGTGCAGAGGGGGGGTGCCCCCTCTGTGGGGTTCGGGGGGGCTATCCCCCCGGCTGGGGGGTCTAGGGGTAAGCGGGCCCCCAGCGGGGGTTCGGGGGCGAAGCCCCTGAAGTAAAAATTGCCTTGTAAAAGTATATTGTAATTTCATTGTAAATCTGGACCGTTCATTATAAGGTCGCAGATCTAACGGTAGAGATTATGTTAGGGTTTTTTTCCCTAGAAGGCAACCCTCTTTTATGAGGGAAATGTATTGTGGCTATGGATGATGGTGAATATTGTATTGTGAGAGAGGAGACTATGAGAGAAAGAAGAGGAAGTTACAGCGGCTTTTGTTGTAGGTTGTATCCCTTCATTTGTTGGATAATAATAAAGGAAGTACCTGGCAATTTCTCTGGTGGACGTAGCCCACACTGGGTGAACCACGTAAATCTGTGTCTCTCTTGTATTGTTTGTCTTTTGTGTTTTGTTTCTGCATTTGTTTTATTTTATTTCTCTGTGGTCCTGTTTTTCTAACAACTGGTATCAGAGCGTAAGGTAACTCGCAGGAAAAGAGGGTTCCTGGTTCGAGTGAGAGCAATGTCGGAAGATGGAAAGTTTAGGGTCAAGAAATTTAACGGCCAAAACTATCAGTTATGGAAGATGCAAATGGAAGACTATTTATATCAGAAGGATCTATTCCTACCATTGAGTGGAGTAGCAAAGAAGTCGGCAGCCATGAAGGATGAAGAATGGGAGATTCTTGACAGAAAGGCTCTAGGAACAATACGGCTGAACCTGGAAGCGTCAGTGGCTTTCAATATTTCGAAAGAAAAGACAACGAAGGGTTTGATGGATGCGTTGGCCAAATTGTATGAAAAACCCTCAGCGTCGAATAAGGTATTTCTAATGAAGAGATTATTTAATATGAATATGTCAGAAGGTGGGTCTGT
>ML780636.1:631524-660001 GCA_009831015.1 Picea engelmannii | reverse complement strand
GAAGGACCTGGCAATTTCTCTGGTGGACGTAGCCCACACTGGGTGAACCACATAAATATGTGTCTCTCTTGTATTGTGTGTCTTCTGTGTTTTGTTTCTGCATTTGTTTTATTTTATTTCTCCGCGGTCCTGTTTTTCTAACACATTCATTGGAAGCACCAACTTTCTTTGTTCTCCAGCTACAACTGGAAGGAGGCTCCAACCCCCTATATTTTTAGGCTACAACCTAAGGGAAGCTCCAACTCCCCAATTCTCTAGCTACAACCATAAGGAGGAGACAACTCCCTATGTTCTTCAGCTACAGCCAGAAGGTGGATACAACCACCTATCCTTGCCCCATTCAACCGCCTTGAGGTATAAGTGTCAAATGAATGATGAAACCATTGCCAGACTGTCACTGTGAGATATACCACTATAAAATTGTACCAATATGTGCCAACAACCTGTAACCAACCTACACCAATAACCTATAATCAATCGGTACCAGTAATCATCTTGTACCAACAAATACCAATAGGTACGCAACTTGTATATGTTGCAGCTCGCATATGTACACGACATGTCTATACTGCAGCCTGTGTATGTATGCAACCTGTCAATACTGCAACCCGCGTATGTATGCAACCTGTCAATATTGCAGCATGCGTACACCTTCAAAAATCTAGGGCTTTCACCTTTCTGAAACTAAGACACTTTGTTGCCTCTCTAAAATCAACCTGTAACTTGTCACTCTGTCCAATATGTAGTTGTGCCATATGCATACATCATCATACATATCCCTTAATCAAGTGCATCTAAGTCTCTCTAATCATGTGCCATACATGTGTGTACAATCATGATCAAGTGTAATAAACCTCACATGGACTAAACATCAAACCCTCAGTTATATGCATCCTCAATCTACACCAATAACCTCACCAACACATCACAACCAAAAACCCTCAACCATGAACCAAGATATACAAGATGTGCCTCAACACTCAACCCAACAAGATGTAACAATAATGAATACCAACCATACCAGTGTTGTATTTCTGTAGATCTATTTCATATAATAAGTTCCATAAAACCAACAACCTCTCTAGGTAAAATCCTCAAACTCCCATAACCATATCTCATGTAGACAACAATATCCAACTACACATAATAATATGACATACCTTTTGAACATGTAGATAGATCTATTGTACCTGATCACTGTAGACCTTCCTGGGAAGTTTCTTTCAGACTCTGAGAACCTAGAACCCTCAGGAACTCAAGATTTCATGATTTTTCCCAACTATATGCACCCTCCTTCACTGCCAGCCCGCGTATGTACGTGAACTCTTCCACTGCATCCTGCGTATACCTCAAAAACTAGGATTTTTTCAGTATCTGCAACTCCAAATATTTTGTCATCAACTTTTCATGTTACCACAGACTTGCGTAATTTCATATGTATCAATGAGTACTTGTAATAAACCTTACACAATAATAAATATTCAACATGCTCAATAGCTGCTAATAGGAGACCCTTTCTCTCTTATTTATACTCTCCAAGTATATTCCTCAAGGGATTACCTTCTAACTAACTTAACCCAACTTCCTTATTTTAGGGCTAACCGACTTCTAACCACTTTTCCATTTATAACCAATTTATCCACAAATATTAAACTTACCACTTCTAGTTGCAACTAATTTATTTTTAATTATTTTATTTTTGCAACAACTTAACTCGTGATTAACTCCTAGTTTTAATCACTTTGACTAGTAAACTTATTCTAGGAGCTTCTAGAATAAATTAACTTATTTGACCTTATAGGGTCTTCTAGATAACTTAGGAGGGTTCTCCAAATTCACAAGGCCATAATTCTCTAACCATGAGGACTTATGTGGCATTCCACATATCACCAAAAATGGCATGACATGTATTATCCATATAGAATAGTCTTACCTGCAAATACATTGATCTTCATACTTTTATACCTCAAACAATATTGAGTCCCTTAACCATATTGTTGGGGCTACCGAAATTTTCTACCGGACTTGCTTCAAGGGTTGACATCATTGACAACCAACCCAATTAATCAACACGTCTCTGATACATTGACGATATGATACTTCACCTCCTACCCCACCTAATTCCCATGAAATCCTGTTAGAAATTCCACTTCCTCCTAGGGAACATGATCTGTAAAGTACCATGGATATTCCACTAGACAATTAAAATCGCAATGAGGTTTTTGCCTGCAAAGTATTGCTAAAGCCTATTAATTATATGATAAATGATATATATAATACTAGTAGGTGGGACCCCCTTGTATATTAGAGGATCAGATCAGGTGCTTGTTTCATATTTTTGTTGTTGTTTCGACACTGCTTACAGGGCTCTACGTGATTGATGGTGGAATGTTGGTTCTAACTAAAGAAATTTATCACAATAAATTAGAGACAAGAACAGCAACATGGCAGAAAAGGCATAATAGCCAACACTCTCTTATTCACTCCAATGTTACATATTTATAGTACAATGGGTGATGCCACCTCATAGAGAGATTTTCTCTAGATCCTAAAATCATGCATTATGACTAGGCTAGGCAATCTTAACTAACTCATTAGTCATCACTTGAGGATATATTACTAATATCCTAAATGAATAATACAAATATAGGTGACAATTTAGACTTAGTGATTGGTAAAGGTAATCCATAGGCTAACAATCCCCCCCTCAATCACAAGTCCGATCAATAATACCAGCAATAAAGCATAAACCGGTATCAATTCCATGTCTTCATACTAAAACTCCTGAGTTGAGTCGCAATGAAGATCTGCCTGAAAAACTGCCAATCTGGATGCTAAGAAATCTGGAAAACCTCACTGTGTAATCCTGTGAGCCAGAATGCCAACAAATTTATTCACTGATGTGAACTCTAATATGATGAGAGCGAACAAAGAGAAGCGAATCAGCTGCAAGTCTGCCACATCCCTGAAAATGCCTGACAACTCAATCAATGCCAAGCTGCAATACAGAAGAATCCATCTTTCATCTCCTAGGTCCAATAACCATCTAGGTGAACCAAATGTTCACATCATTGCTCTCAAAAAACAACATCCATATGTATGATTCAATAGAGAACCATCATTCTGCCAAAGTCTGTCATATACAAACGACAGTTTCCCATCTGACAAATTCGATACCCATCTGGTATATTTGTTTTCGAAACTTTCAGTATGACAACCATCTGCAATTCCATCATAAATTCTATCATTAATTTCCCCCCTTTGTCAACTGAAAGGAGAGACCACAAGTGGTTTCACTAACCATCTTTCCTGGATTTTTGAACCCCCCCCCTTAAGGTGCATGAGGGTTTCACTTTTACTCCATTGTTATTTATTTTATTTTTTTTATTTGTGTACAACTCAAAGTGGGCATATGGAATTAACCACATGTTATCTCATCCCGTGAGGGACATGCTCGAAAGCTACGCCATAAGGGGACCACTTTGTAGTTATATACATATTTCTTTATTTTCTTCAAAACACGTCTTTACTCGAGATTGTACTCTTCAGTAAGACTTATATAATTGCTTGGTAGTTAATGACCATTGCCAAGGATCAATCCACTCATAGTGAATCTTCAGTCTTCCAGGTTTGTTCTTCTTGGAACATTTTTCTGATGCATGATTTGTCTTGCCAAAATTCTGACAAGGACGGAGATCAAAACACTGATCCTCCATGTGACCAACTCGATTACAATGTAGGCACTTATCATTCTGATTTGCGACATTTAATATTGATTTTTCTTAAAGAAATCCAGCACTCAAACAAAATTGGTTTGGAATAATTTGGAATATGAAAATTGTTTTGATTTTCATATCCTAAGCCATGATGATTCCGATTGAAGTGTAATTCTTCCCAAGGTCTAACAATTTTCTTGGAAAGATGATTTTGACTGTATCCTTTTATTTCTTCACATTTGTTGTTGTCACTGCTATTATTTTGTGCTTCTTTTTGAAATTCATCTTTGAAAGATTCAATATCTTCTGTTTCCTTTATATCATCTAATTGGATAAGGTCTTGTGTGTCACAAAATGCATCAACCTTTTTTATAAAATCGTTTGTATCACATTTTGCATCAACCATTTGAATAAGCTCCTCTATAGCACATGTTGCATCAATCTTCTCTATTAGATCCTCTGTGTCAGAACTTGCATCAACTTTTTGAGTTTCGGTAGATGTCGCATCAATTATGTCATCAATTTGATTCTGCTTTTCACTTAACTTTATCTGAAGTGCATCAAACAATTTATTCTTCATTTCAATTTCATCTCGAAGATCATTTACTGACTGCATTGTATCAACCATGTGATCAATTATGTTTTGGTTTTGAATTAACTTCATCTCAAGTGTTTTAATCAATTTATCTTTCATATCAATTTGATCTTGTAATTCATGGTTGTACTCTTGCAACTCTTTGATTTCTTGAGAGGTGTTCTGTAAACGCTTTCCTCCTTTACCCATTATTCTTTCACTTGTGCTTGCTTGAACTCGCTCACTTGAACTCTTCTTTAAACTTTCACGCTCGCTTGAAATTGCTTCACTTGAACTGACTCGCTTGAAATTTTCAACAAGTGGAGGATGTCAGTTACCACCGAAAATGCATCCAAACGTGTGATGTTTACAATGATTGGAGTTAAACTACTCAACCTTGTTAATTGTGACTCAAAATTATAATGACTCTTTGGTGTCGGGCTAAACCGAGAATGCACCTGAAAATTACACTACAATTCAACTTGATTTTGATTTCACACTTACAAAGAAAACTATTGCAGGTTTACAATGAATGTTGATTTAATTGATCTTCAAAATTGATGATGCTTTGAGTCCTTGATTATGAACTTGATGTGTCCAATGTTGATGTGATTTCCAATTTGATATCTTCGTTGCTTCTTAATTGAGAGCTTTGATTGTGCTTGAATGTATGTGCTTCACTCGCGATGCTTACATGTGCTTGAATTAAGTTGCCTTGTACTTTAGTGTGTGGATGATTGCTTTATACAATTTTGTTTTAAGTGCCAAAACTAGACACAAAAGAGAAACATTAAGAATAATCCATCGCACACAACACAAAGTGTATCTAAGATCCCCTTATTCAATTTCAGGCGGATCTAAGACACTTCAACACCACACAAAAAAATTGAACTTTTATTATTCTTGATACAATGATCTACTAGCTGCCCCCTTTAAATGTACATTTAGAAACGCTTTGTCTTTTCCTGATAATTCCCAGTTGGATAAATACTGGACAAACCATAATTACTGCATTGCTTTACAGATCCCAAAATAACATATTTAGATATGTCAAAACCTCATAAGCCAACTTCCAAATCATCCAAAAACAACTTCTTTAATTCTGCCCAATCTGTAAACCTAGCTCATATCAAGAGTATGATTGTTTCAATATACAGTTCATTAATCCAAAACAATATGTTTAGGTTTTCCAAAATGCCAAAACCCAACTCAAATTAGGATTGACTGCTTCAAATACCTTCTGAATCAACCAATACAGAAACAATCCACTTAGGTCTTCTAAAATTCCAAATGCCACTGAATCAATCCAAAACAACCTACTTAGCTCTCCAAACACTCGGGATTAATAGAACACCAACACCCAGTGTTACCCTTCAGTTTCAGCAATGTACTTGAGTCACCCAATAACAGATTTCTCAGGTATTGGGTTCAATGCTCCACACCACCCACAACACAGATCATACTCGTTGAAGCCTTCAATTTGCATTCCCCACAAAACCTTGATACCCACTTCAAATTTTCAGATTTTATAGATACCTACTTCAACAGTTTGGTTTTAATGGCTTTGGCCAATCAAAACTCTCATACCCAATTCAAATTGACTTCAAACTATTGACTTTACGGCTTGAGGAGAATGAAATTCTGGATTATTTTGTAAATTTCAACGTGGGTAGGTAGTTGGTGATGGAAAGTATATGAACAATAAAAAAAAATACAAACCAGCGTGCCAAACGGAGTGTAGACCAAGTAATACTGAATAGAATCATAAGAGTAAATGCAGGAATAAATTGTCAGCTCAGGTGAGCCCACTCAGATGATGGTGATATTCACATTTTTCGTGTACAAGTATACTCCATTAAACAAAACCCTTGGTCGGGGCTGATTGGCACCTTAGCATTGACTGATTGGCACCGGGGCTGATTGGCACCTTAGCATGGATCTGGACGATATTTAAGATGGATTCTACAGGAATCGAAATCAATATTCTGAATTGTGTGTAGTAGCTACAGGATGGATAGATCGCCTGTACCTCTGTGTACAATGTACATCCAGAACCGTAGGATATCGATTGTGCCAAAACAATGAGACTTGCCCCTTACCGATGAAATCTCTTATACTCTGCACCTGTAACAATGGAAAATACACACAGCCCCTTACCAAATTCAACCACATAGTTAAATTGTGAACGAATTTGAGTTAAATCTTGCTCACTGGAATTTTTTTTTAAAACATTTGTGTGCGTAATGGTTATAATGAGCCTAACTCTGCGTAAAAAAGAAATCTTAATGCAACTGTAAGCTCGAATAAAAGATCTAGATGACAGATCCAATAAAACGCCTATGTGTACACAATCGATAAGACTACAATGAATAGGGTATCGAGGAAGATGCCATCACTTCAGCTCATTTGCACAAAATGATTAATACCAATTCACATCGCTACCAGAATTTTCATGAGCACACAGTCTAAATGTTATCTCCCAACTATCAAACCTGATGAAGGGACGAGCTCCAGCACCTTACGCAGCTACCTCATAGCACCTTACGCAGCGTTTTTGATATGGCAGCGTTTTTTTGTGTCTACAGATCCGTTTTTGTTGGATCTATAATCTCGAATAGATACAACCTTAGAGCAACTCGAACCTCCTTCCATTCCTCTATAACTCGAGTTGTTTCGGCATCCAGTTTCTCTTCGGCGTCTTCCTCGTTTTCTCCTCGCTCCCAATCAGTTGCAACTCTCCTAGGATTTCCAAGCGGTTTCCAGGCAAATGCAGATTATCAATGATATGACAGATAGGTATCCACCAGCAAATGTAGCACACAGTGATTTCTCCAAGCAAATCTGGGCAGCCTCTTCTACAGCGATTCCAAACAAAACAAACGGAAAACACAAAATTCTCACACACCTAAGCTAATTTATATGCACATATTTAACATTGCAGACTAAGCATGATCACAGCCCCTCTCGTGAGAGAGTCAAGGCTGAGCTCGCTCTGATACCAATTGAAGAAATTTATCACAATAAATTAGAGACAAGAACAGCAACATGGCGGAAAAGGCATAATAGCCAACACTCTCTTATTCACTCCAATGTTACATATTTATAGTACAATGGGTGATGCCACCTCATAGAGAGATTTGCTCTAGATCCTAAAATCATGCATTATGACTAGGCTAGGCAATCTTAACTAACTCATTAGTCATCACTTGAGGATATATTACTAATATCCTAAATGAATAATACAAATATAGGTGACAATTTAGACTTAGTGATTGGTAAAGGTAAGTCATAGGCTAACACTAATTGCGACAAATGGATGATCGATGAGGCATGTTATGTGTTGTTTATGTTGTTCTAATCTCTAATTTCATGTTATGATGGCTTATGCTATCCATTGTTACCTTTGTTATCTGCTCCTTGATTCATTATTGTGACACCTGCACAAGATACATGTTAATAACAACACATAAGAGCAGTTGAAAAGACATTAAATCAATTTGAACAAGATACAAAAGGAAGAAGCTAAACTATACTAATATGCTACACTATATGCATTGGAATTAAAGGGATTGTTGTTAGTCCTAGATAATGGGGTTAGTGGTTATAATGTTTATTGAGTTATATGGAAACCCATGCGATATGTGTTATAGTATGGTTGGAAGTGGTTAATGTGACACAGGGTGGCGCTTTTGGTAAATAGTGGATGTTGGTTTCGATGCATGGTTTAATTGAATGAATTAATGGAATAGTGGGTTGACATGTACTAAGAAATTGAATGACTGGAGGATGGATGCGACGTGCATTTACTGCACGTCACTCCATATCCCTCCCATTAGTCATCACCCTATCTTGGCTATTGTTCAGTTGTGTTCGTTGTGGTTCAGCTACGATTTTTCAGGAAAAGGAAGAATTGCTCGGCCAAGATTGCGTTTTTAAGGTTTTCTTGGTTACAGGTATGTCTTTTCACCATCCATGAACCCACTCTGGTTATGAAATAGATATTGGTTTAGTGATGTATGGGTATGTTCTTTTCTTGAGACTGGAAACTGTGTAAACTTGTGATATTTCTCTGAAATGGATGTTCTGTGTGGCTTCATTGCAATAATGGTTGAAATCACAGGTTCATTGGTTTTTCTGAGTATTAGTAGCCATGAAATATCTCTGTCATCCTTATTGGTATTGGGTGGAGGGTTTCATTTAGTCCCGATTTGCTATTTGTCTCCACACTTTTCTTGTCACCATACCCAATCCTTTTATTGTTATGGGGTCGCTAGGTTTGAACCACCTTGTGTCACTGCGTATAGTTTCATCGGGGCATGGGTTCGTTCGTGCTATTGATGTTTGCACAGTGGGATATTATGCTAAGGGGCTTGCTAAAGGTTGATTTCTATTTCATGGCTTTGTCTTATCTCATCATTATTCGGGTTGATTGGGAACACCACGAGGGTTATACCCTGCATGTTCTGAGTGTTATTACGAACCCAAATGAAGTCGATGCTCCTATGTTCATAGTCTCTCCTATCTCATGAATTTTCACCCTGTCTGTGAAGTTGTTGGTGGTATGACCCGTGTGTCCACCGTATGATCTCAAAAGTTATCACCCACTGTTAGGGGTCGACTCTAGTCTCCCTGTGTTGTTCCACAGAGCGAACCCTTGATTTCTCAAAGCCCAGTTTTTTATAAAATGAACTATCATGTCCTGTCGGGTATACTGTTGATTGTTATGAGTGGTGGTGTATCATCGACAAAGTTCGATTGTTGGCTCTTCTTTGTTGATTATGTTGACAGTGGTGTTGGTTATTGGTATTTAGTCACTGCATTGGTTATTATAACAATCAAATTGATAAGTTCAGCATGGTTAATGGGTTGATTCGAGTAGATGAAGTGGGCATGCAGTCGCTGCCTCTTATGTTGTAACAGTTAGATTGTTGACTCAACATTGTTTTATGGTGATCGGGGATATTCCTCTTTGTTTTTTACGTAGGGATGTTGTTACTATGTGTTTTAATTTCCAAATGGGAGTATTGCAAATCATGACAATTGTGTTTGATTGTTCATTGTGTATGTTTCATGAACGTCATGCATCATAGCAAAGATAGGCACGGGTTTTGTGGCAGTATGGTCTCATTACAATTAATTGCTAAATGGAATTGAGGGATGAAATCGAGCATGCTTTTTTTTTCTGTGTTTGATTGAGGAAATAACTCATGGAGAATGGTTGATATTTTGATGTTAAACAGAGTGGAAACAAGGGACTGTGTGTTCATTTGGAAAAAAATTCGAAATATTTGATGTAGGCAATAAAAGGAAACAAAACTATTGTGTTAAAGATTTAATTGAGAACAGTGAGCAAGTTAATACACATAATTGATTGAATTATACACAGTAGTTGTTTAATTGATCACAGAGATTATTTGGTTTGTGTTGGATCTTTTACATCTAATATAAAATGGTTTTATGGATTACTTAATCAATTTTATGAACAGTATCCTCTCTCTTTCCCTACCATTATTTCACTTTTTGCTAATTACGATCTCCTCGCCTTCCCACATTCATTTTTCACTCCCTGTTCTTAAAATTTAATTATAGTTAAGAGAATTTTGTATTGGAACAGTTTGAAATCACAGTTTCTTGGATGGATTACTGTGACATATTCCTTGATTTACATTACAGTTGATTGTGTGTTGTCTGTGAGCAGTAACCATGATTCTTTTCCCCCTCATTTTAACATTTTTCTCTCAATACAAACCCCTCACATATCCTAGAACCTTTTTTCACCCCATGCTCATTGACAATGGTTAAACACTTTGTATGGATTGGATTGCATGAGTCTAATATGTTGTTGAGCCAAAATTTATTTCATATTTTAAAGGAGTTGTCATGTATGGTTGTTAAAGGAACTATTTGCTAAACAATTAGGCATACATGAATGAGCTCTTCAAGCAAAAGCTTGAAAACTAAGGCCCACCATGCCCCTGTTAAAGGAAAAGCCATTGTTGCCCCTTCCTCACCCTCCAATGACTCTGATAAATCTGTGTCCTCCCGTATGCATTTGAGGGGCGATTGCTCTCATATGATCAGCGAGATTAGGCCTAAAGGCTCCACACATCCTAAGGCAAATTCAGAGATATTAAAAGGTGATAGCAACAACAAGGGAAATATTGCCTCACAGACTGGAAAATATGGACTTTAAGTTTTATTCATTTATTTATTGTTGAGAACAACTGACCTCAGATTTTTGGATAACATGTTTTTGGATATATGAGTAATGTATTTTTTTAAATAATGTCAAATATCAATTAGATAAATTGTTAAACATGCATGTGATGATGGGAGTCACAAGGAGGGATGTTCTTGTTTAATTAACTAGTTATGTTATGATTGTTAAGAGCTAAATGGGAGTCACAAGGGGTCCCACCTACTAGTTATTATTTATTTAAAACCCTTATTATGATTTATTACTTTTCCCCCTAACTAAAAGGTTGGTTGAGTTTTTAGTTAACTTAACTAGTGAGGTAGTTCAACTACTTCAACCAATTATAATTTTCTTAAAAGAAAAAGGAAGGGAGGAACAGGGGGAGAGAAGGAGAAGCATACTAAGGTTTTCTCTTTGAATTTATGTTGAGATAGTTTAGTTTTTATTCATTCCTAAATTTATCACAAGTCTAATTCTTTTTTATGATAGCAGGGTTTTATTGTAGACAGCAAGATTCATGGCTGAATTATATCATTCAGACACTTGTTTTTCATAGGTGTTGATCTATCTTTGATAGTCTATGTAGAATTGTATGTTTGTGAATTAGTTTTCATGACTGACAAAGGCTATTGTGCAGAGTCAAGTGAGCAGCGATGTGTGGCAAGTTAATCCATCTTTTAGAGTTCAATTTTTTATTTTTTGCCAGAGGTCTTTTTGTATGTTTCATCAGGGACGTCTAAGTTTGACTTTGGTCTAAAACTTCTTCATGAAATTTTGTAAAGAGAATGACTCTTTGATGAATTGGAATGAAATAAAGGATTTCTTTATGTCTCATCTGTCTTGATTATCATCTTGGTGTCTTTACTTCTGTCTCTACATTTATTTCAGCAACTGTTATATTCAAAAAATCATATAAATAATGAATTTTCCAGGAAGTTTTTATTTATAAAAAGACTAGCCTAAGCACTTGTAATCAATACTTGTGAGTTAGGATATTATTTTTTATGGCTATAAACATGGGGTGGCATTCAAGTCTGTTTTTCTTTAGCCAAGAAGAATCTGAAAATGCTTGAATAGATCATTTCATATCTTTTCCTCAACATTTATTTGGCCACCATACTGGGGAGATCTTCAATATCTCTCTAGTTAATATTTATACTTGATTATCATCGAATACATCTATTTTTTTTATATTGATTCTTTGATTGTTTTATTTCTTAATGAATGTGCCTATTACAAGGCATCCCAATTTTGAGCCATGTCTTCAAGATCATACCAACATTTCTTTGAACCTGTTTAACAGCATTTTAGACACTAACAATACTCATGCTAAGCTTAATCATTCATGGGCAGCAATTGAGCGAGATATTAGTGCCCAAGAACTTTGGGAAGCTAGACGTAGATAGCCTAGAAATCAGCAGTAACCTTCTTGTTCCTTCAATTTTAGCCTTTCTTTCATGTACTTAGACTCTCGTGTCTCTAGAAGAAGAGGCTTATCACCCGAAATTAATCCTATTGTTGAAATAGGAAGAAGAAACATTGTGTTATCTACCCAACAAAGTGCTCTAAGGAGAACTTTGTTTGATTTTTCAAGTTTGTCTTTTTATCCTTCACCTATCATCCACAAGATGGCATCTAGTGGTGGCTCTGGTGGCACTAGAAGTGCTTCCTCTTCTCAATATTCATCTTCGTCAGTGATTGGTAGCTTATATGGCCACCATATCCTTGTCCAATCTACCACAAATCCCACCAAAGTCATTAAAAAGTATGGGATTTTTCAGTTTGAAGAAGACGCCACAACCACATCGTGGCATGTGTCCTCTCCTCTTAACCTAGCACCTTCTACTCGTCCACTTCCTACATTCAAAGAACATCTTCCTAGATTTTCAGGAAATAACATTGTCACTACCAACGAACACCTGGTGGCATTTTCTAATGCTTGTCACAACATAGGAGCCAATGACAATGATACTTGCATGTGCTTATTCATCAATTCCTTGGAGGGAAAGGCTATGGTCGATTTCTTTGACCTTCATCCTAAGATTTTGTCTACTTGGGAGGAGTTAATCTATTGGTTTAGATCCACTTATGGACGATCTAAAAGCCCAGCCGAGAAGTTACGGGAATACAATAGCATCGCCTATAAGGATGGTGAAACCATCGAGTCCTTCAACTTGTGTTTCACTAATTTATACAATCAGATCCATGAACTAATTCTCCTTATAACCAAGCCACTTTCATGCATTACTAAAATGCATTACATTCCCCCTACTGTCATAGGCTTGAGGAAAAAGCCATTGATAATCTCGGTTTCACTCTGCATACTTGTTTAGAGTATGAAGAACAGCTTGAAAGAATAGGTCTTCCTCAATGAGAATCGTTTAAACAGACAAACATGTCCGCCCTGTTACAACTAGTACAAGACATGAATAATCGTATGATAGTGTTCGAGCTAAAGGGAACTGTCTCCCCTCTCACCCCTGGAGCTTCATCCTCTTTTGCACCCCCCTTTAGAAATCTGATTGAAAATAATTTTTATCCTAAAGCTATCTTGCCTCAAAGTTGGTGTAACTTTTGCGAGGAAGCCACATGTGAGGTAAGGAAGAGTGACAGAGATAAGATCTTTGGTAAAAGACCAGAAACTACTATCGTTGTCCTATATTTTGCACAGCCAAAAGATGTCATGATCATCAATACTAGGAACAAAGCCTATGCTCCCAAGGGAAAATTTGATCATCCCCGTAATTCTTCTAGCCCAAGCTCATCCTCACCCGTTGCTATTGTTCAAGTTCCTCAGGTTCCTAAGGTTCCTGATAGTCAAGGAACAACTTCCCCTCTCCCCTCTTCCAAGTACAATATCTTGAATCAGTTGGCCAACATCAAAGCAGATGCAACCCTTATGGACATGGTTGTCATCCCTGAACAATAGATGCCTCTGAAACAATTCATTGAAGGAAAAGATTATGTTGTAGCCAATCTTTCTGAAGAGGTAAACAAAGAGGATTCGTCTGTAAATAAAGTAGGTGTACATAACTTTAGATACCCCATAAAAAATACCCCTTTTCACATTTATGTAAAGATTATGGATAAGATTTCCCATTGTTGCCTCATTGATGGCAGTTCGGGCCCAAGTGTGATGTCGAAGATTATTATGGAAGAGATAGGCTTGTCTTGTACCAATGAAAATGCAGAAGCATGCTCTCCTATAATAGTCTACAAAAACCAACCATAAGCAAGATTAAATATGTGACCTTAGTTTTGTGAGCTCACCCTGAAATAAGGACAACCCTTAATATTCAGGTAATTGATATGCCAGTAAGCAATTACTCAATCATCTTGGGAAGAGATTGGAAAGATTTGATAGGTGGATACCTCTTACTCGATAGGACACACTTATCTGTTCCTCGGAATGGTAAAAACATTATAGTCCTTAGAGAGGGAAGGATTTCACCTTACATAGAAAGTGTTCCACAGCCTAATGTGAATTATACCGAAGAGGACCTAGGGGTGTATTCCATCTTTGTTGAGGAGGATAGCATTCCCTTGGAACAAATTGATTTAGATGATGTTATGTGGCACATGCACTTTGATGGTTCATTCTCTAATGAAGGTAATGGAGATGGCATTATCTTGATTTATCCTATAGGAAAAATCCATAACTTTTCTTATAGGTTGGAGTTTGCTTGCACAAACAATGTTATTGAATTCAAATATTTTTTATTGGGAATTGAGAACGCTTATAATCTTGGTTCTGGTCACCTTTCAGTTTTTGGGGATTTCGAGCTTGTTGTGAACCTTATACGTAAAATTTACTCTCCTAGCAACAAGTTGATGAAACGATACACCCAAACTGTTTGGGCGCTTATCTCGAACCTTTAATCTTTCAACATCACTCATGTTAAGAGGGACTTAAACTCAATGGTTGATTGGTTAGCTATTTTTGCAACTTCCCTTAATCAACAACTTCTGCCACATAGACCTGATTGTACCTTTCAATCACTATATCATTTGCATATCCCCAACAATATAGAATCTTGGCAGGTCTTCCCTAACGATGAGAGAATTTGTGCTTTCATTCAAAATGAACCTTTTAAGCCTAAGGAAATTATATCCATATAAGATAACAAGATTCCTAAGGGCTTGACTCCTCTAGAGAGTTCATTTTCATCGAGTGATGTAGGCAATAAATAGAGACAGAAAGAAGAGGAGTTGAAAAGGAAGGTGGGTGAAACAGTCTCCTTGAACATTGGGACACCTGAGGCTCGAAAGAATGTTAAAATAGGTGCCAAACGTTCAGATGAAGAGAAAATGAAGTTTGCCAAGCTACTTGGAGAATTTCAAGATGATTTTGCTTGGTCTTATGAGGATCTTCGTGGTTTTGATCTTGGTCTTATACAGCATGCCATCCCCATTAAGGAAGGCACAAAACCAGTTAGGCAAAAACAAAGACCTATCAACCCTGTTCTAGAAGCAACTATTCGAAAGGAGTTGGAAAAACTCTTGAAGGCTGGAATCACTTTCCAATCAAGTACTCTGAATGGGTTTCAAATTTGGTTCATGTTCTGAAAACAATTGGGCAGATTAGATTATGCGTTGATTTTTGTGCATTAAATCGAGCTAGTATAAAAGATCACTGCCCTCTCCCTAACATGGAAATGATTTTGCAGCAAGTTGCAGGGTCACAAATGATTTCCTTACTTGACGGTTTTCCGGTTACAATCAAATCAAGGTAAAAAGGGCAGATAAATATAAGACCACCTTTATTACTCATTGGGTTACCTTTGCTTATGAACATATGCCTTTTGGCTTATCTAATGCAGGTGCCACTTTTCAAAGAGCTATGAAAATAGCTTTCGACGATTTGATCGTCAGGATCATTCAGATCTACCTAGACTACTTAATTGTTTACTCTAAAACCTGATTAGATCACTTTGGTCATCTAAGAAAATTTCTCATGCGATGTAGGAAATTTGTCATCTCTCTAAATCCTTCTAAGTCCATTTTCGGTGTTACCGAGGGAAATCTCATTGGGTACATTGTATCCGATTAAGGAATAAGAATTGATCTTGAAAGGATTGTTGCTATCCTTAATCTTCCTGCTCCCACTTCCAAGAAGGAGGTTCAAGCTTTTATGGCGGTTATTAACTTTGTCTGTAGGTTTGTTCCAGATTTTGCTATAATGGTCAAACCAATTCATAATCTTCTTAAGCAAGATCATTCTTTCTCTTGGACAAATGATGTCGAAAATGATTTTGAAGGGATTAAGAAAGAAATCAGTTCCATATCAGTTCTGGCGAAGCCGAATTTTGAAAAGGAATTCATGATATATACTAATGCCACCGAGGAAGCATTTTCTGATGTCCTCATGCAAAATGATGTCCAAGGCAATGAAAAACCAGTGGCTTACATAAGTCAGAGTTTGTCTGATGATGAATTTAAATATTCTTTTATTGAGAAACATGTTTTTTCTCTTGTTAAAGTTGTTGAAAATTTTCGCCACTTCATCTTAGGTAAGCATACGTTGGTAAAATTCCCTTTACCTGTTGTCAAGTTTTTTCTCTCACAAACTTATCTTTCAAGGAAGCTTGCACATTAGCTCGCCAAGATCCAAGAGCATGATTTGAATATCGTTACTTATACCACTATCAAGGGACATGACTTAGCCCTTCACTTAGCTCAGCATGCTAAGAATAGTGAAGAAATTGAGGAAGAGGATAGTTCCCTATCATCTCTCTTTTACATTGATAACCATATCCTCCCTTTGTTTGAACATCCCTGGTATAAGAATTTAATTTACTATTTACAAAACCAAAGATGTCCAGAAAATTTAGACACTCATCAAAGGAGAAGGCTCTGTCTTGAATCTGCAAGTTATGCCATTATAGGAGACTTCTTATTTCGAATATCTATTGATGGTGTGTTGGTTAGTTGTGTAAACAATGAGGATGCATAGAAACTATTGCAAGAAGCTCATGGTTCTTCAAGTTTTGTCATTCATGTAGGATGTCATTTTTCTGCTAAAACCATTGCTTTCAATATTATTAGGAAGGGATATTATTGGCCTTCGATCTTTCGTGACTCTTATGTTTTTTCAAGATCTTGTGAAAAGTGCCAAAAATTTGTAGGGAAAGAACACCTTTTAGCCAGGCCATTACAACCTGTCCTCCCAAAATTTCCCTTTTCAAAGTGGGGATTGGAATTTACTAGTCATATTAATCCTCCATCTTCATTGGGACAAATTTTTATTTTGACAGTCGTAGACTATTTTACAAAATGGGCTGAAGTTGTCCCACTTAAGCATTCAACAGATGATCGGGTAATTTCTTTCCTTGAAAATAACATTTTTTCCAGATTTGGTCTTCCATTAGAAATTATTACAGACAATGGTCTCGCTTTCATTTCTGCTAAGCTGGCCCAATTTTTAGCTAAGTTAGGGGTTAAACATTTCACTTCATCAGCTTATTATCCCCAAGGAAATGTGCAGGCTGAGTCTACCAACAAAAATATGGTAAGAATCATCAAAAGGATCATCGAAGATAAGCCTCGCCAGTGGCACACCCTCCTTACTTACGCCCTTTGGGAAAATTGAACTACCACCAAGGTAAGCACCGGTTTCACTCCTTTCCATCTTGTTTATGGTCAAGAAGCCCTCTTGCCAACTAAGCTATAACTTCCCTCCCTAAGGCTGATGTTACAGATCGAAGAATTAAATTCCTCTGATGTTTCGCAAAGAATAAATGCACTCCTAGCTTTGGAAGAGCAAAGGATGTTTGCTTTGGATAATATTAAAAGGAGACAACAAATTGTTAAGAAGTATTTCAACAAGAGTGTCAAGACTGTCAAATTTAAGATCAATGAAAAAGTATTGATGTGGGATTCAACTCATGCTAATAGGGGAAGACATTCAAAATTTCAAAAATTATGGTTGGGTCCTTTCAAGATCGTTTTTGTCTTAGGTACTAACTCTTACATTCTAAAATATTTACAGGACCAATTGTTTTCCTACAACACTAACGGTTCTCACTTGAAGCATTACATGGAACCAACTTGAAAAGTTCTAACATTGTTTGGATTTTTTGTACACTAGTATTCTAGCTTTGCTTGCTTTTTTTTGCCATTGTTTTTCATTCCCGCTTTTACGGTAGTTGATTTCTGCTTTCTGTTTTAATAATTTCATGTTGCTTTTACATTATGTCGTCTTATTTTCTGCTATTTTAAATTTTGTAGTCTTATTTTTGTAACGATTTTTATTGCTTTTTTATCTCTTAGCTAATTTTGGTCACGAATAAGACGTTGGATCAGTTTTTCCACAGTGACACTCCTGCAAGGAATTGTTAGTATATAATAATCAAGCTTATACAGCTGTTACGATGTTTTCTCTGAAAACACCCTTGAATTTGTTATCTGTTGTCATTGTTGTCTTATAAGAAATTGGTTATCTCCCGCTTCCGCTTTCCATTTCTTCACCCATTTGAGAGTTAAAAGAGCAAGTCCATAATTTTTTCTCTTTGGAGTAAAGAGAAGATTCCGGTTGAATGATTATGCATACAGGGATAAATCCCCTCATACTTAACATTTTTCATGAGTTATTCCTAAATTCCCGGAAAATTTTTCCATTAAATCTGCTCACTTCCCCCTGTTGCATAATCATTTTGGTTATATCTTCTTGATCTACTATTCTTGGTCTGTGAAACCATGAGTTTTGAGTTCTAGATCTGTTGAAAACAAATTTCCCTATGGAGTCGCCATTTTGTTGACGATTAAAATCGCAACAAGGTTTTTTCCCGCAAAGTATTGCTAAAGCCTATTAATTATATGTTAAATGATATATATAATACTAGTAGGTGGGACCCCCTTGTAGATTGGAGGATCAGATCAGTTACAGGGATCTACGTGATTGATGGTGGAATGTTGGTTCTAACTGCGACAAATGGATGATGGATGAAGCATGTTATGTGTTGTTTCTGTTGTTCTAAGATTTAATTTCATGTTATGATGGCTTATGTTATCCATTGTTACCTTTTCTATCTACTCCTTGATTCATTACTATGACACTTGCACAAGATACATGTTAATAACAACACATAAGAGCAGTTGAAAAGACATTAAAGAAATTTGAACAAGATACAAAAGGAAGAAGCTAAACTATACTAATATGCTACACTATATGCATTGGAATTAAAGGGATTGTTGTTAGTCCTAGCTAACGAGGTTAGTGGTTATACGATTTATTGAGTAATATGGAAACCCATGTGATATGCATTATAGTATGGTTGGTAGTGGTTAATGTGAAACAGGGTGGCGCTTTTGGCAAATAGTGGATGTTGGTTTCGATGCATGGTTTAATTGAATGAATTAATGGAATAGTGGGCTAGTGTGTACTAAGGAATTGAATGATTGGAGGATGGATGTGAAGTACATTTACTACACGTCACTTAATACCCCTCCCACTGGTCGTCACCCTGGCTTGGCTATTGTTCAATTGTGTTCATTGTGGTTAAGCTTCAATTTTTCAGGCAAAGGAAGAACTGCTCAGCCAAGCTCTCGTTTTTAAGGTTTTTTTGGTTACATGCATGTCTTTTCGCCATCCATGAAGCCACTCTTGTTATGAAATAGATATTGGCTCGGTGATGTATGGGTATGTGATTTTCTTGAGACTGGCAACTATGTAAACTTGTGATATTTCTCTGAAATGGATGTTCTGTGTGGCTTCATTTCAATAATGGTTGAAATCACAGGTTCATTGGTTTTTCTAAGTATTAGTAGCCATGAAATCTCTCTGTCATCCTTAATGGTCTTGGGTGGAGGCTTTCATTTAGTCCTGATTTGCTGGTTGTCTCCACACTTTTCTTGTCACCATACCCAGTCATTCTACTATTATGGGGTCGCTAGGTTTGAACCACCTTGTGTCACTGCGTATAGTTTCATCGGGGTATGGGATCATTTGTGTTATTGACGTTTGTGCAGTGGGATATTATGCCAAGGGGCTTGCTAAAGGTTGATTGTTATTTCATGGCTCTGTCTTATCTCAGCATTGTTCGAGTTGATTGGGAACACCATGAGGGTTATACTCTACGTGTTCTCAGTGTTATTACGAACCCAAATGAAGTTGATGCTCCTTTGTTCATAGTCTCTCTTATCTCGTGAACTGTCACCCTATATGCGAAGTTGTTTATGGTATGACCCGTGTGTCTACCGTATGATCTCAGAAGTTCTCACCCGTTGTTAGGGGTTGACTCCAGTCTCCCTGTGTTGGTCCACAGAGCGATCCCTTGATTTCTCAAATCCTGGTTTTTTATAAAAGGAATTGTTATGTCCTGTCGGGTATACTGTTGATTGTTATGAGTGGTGGTGTATCGTCGACAGAGTTCGATTGCTCACTCTCTCTGTTGATTATGTTGACAATGGTGTTGTTTATTGGTATTTAGTCACTTCATTGGTTATTATAACAATCGAATTGATAAGTTCAGCATGGTTAATGGGTTGATTCGAGTAGATGAAGTGGGCACGCAGTCACTGTCTCTTGTGTTGTAACAGTTAGATTGTTGACTCGACATTGTTTTTTGGTGATCAAGGATATGCCTCTTTGTTTTTTACACAGGGATGTTGTTACTGTGTGTTTTAATTGCCAAATAGGAGTATTACAAATTGTGACAATTGTGTTTGACTATTCACTGTGTATGTTTGATGAACGTCATGCATCATAGAAGAGATAGGAACGGGTTCTGTGGCAGTATGGTCTCATTACAATTTAATTGCTAAATGGAATTGAGGGATGAAATCGGACATGTTTTTTGTGTCTGTGTTTGATTGAGGAAATAACTCATGGACAATGGTTGATATTTTGATGTTAAACAGAGTGTAAACAAGGGACTGTGTGTTCATTTGGAAATTGTTTTGAAATATTTGATGTAGGAAATAAAAGGAAACAAAACTCTTGTCTAAGTTGTTTGGAAGGCATATTGTCTTGTTTTGATGACATTGTGTTAAAGATTTAATTGATAACAGTGAGCAAGTTAATACACATAATTGATTGAATTATACACAGTAGTTGTTTTATTAATCATAATGATTATTTGGTTGGTGTTGGATCTTTTACATCTAATATAAAATGGTTTTATGGATTACTTAATTAATTTTATGAACAGTATCTGCTCTCTTTCCCTACCATTATTTCACTTTTCGTTAATTACGATCCCCTCGCCTTCCCACATTCATTTTTCACTCCCTATTCTTAAAATTTAATTATAGTTAAGAGAATTTTGTATTGGAACAGTTTGAAATCGCAGTTTCTTGGATGGATTACAGTGACATATTCCTTGGTTTACATTACAGTTGATTGTGTGTTGTCTGTGAGCGGTAACCATGATTCTTTTCCCCCTCATTTTAACATTTTTCGCTCAATACAAACCCCTCACATATCTCAGAACCTTTGTTCACCCCCTGCTCATTGACAATGGTTAAACACTTTGTATGGATTGGATTGCATGAGTCTGATATGTTGTTGAGCCAAAATTTATTTCATATTTTAAAGGAGTTGTCATGCATGGTTGTTAAAGGAACTATTTTCTAATCAATTAGGCATATAGGAATGAGCTCATCAAGCTAAAGGTTAAAAACTGAGGCCCACCATGCCCCTGTTAAAGGAAAAGCCATTGTTGTCCCTTCCTCACCCTCCAATGGTTCTGATAAATCCATGTTCTCATGTATGCATTTGAGGGACGATTGCTCTCATATGATCAGCGAGATTAGGCCTAAAGGCTCCACACAGCCTAAGGAAATTTTAGAGATATTAAAAGGTGGTAGCAACAAAAAGGGAAATATTGCCTCACAAACTAGAAAATATGGATTTTAAGTTTTATTCATTTATTTATTGTTGAGAACAATTGACCTCAGATTTTTGGATAGCATGTTTTTTGGATATATGAGTAATGTATTTTTGAAAATAATGTCAAATATCAATGAGATAAATTGTTAAACATGCATGTGATGATAGGAGTCACAACGAGGGATGTTCTTGTTTAATTAACTAGTTATGTTATGATTGTTAAGAGCTAAATGGGAGTCACAAGGGGTCCCACCTACTAGTTATTATTTATTTAAAACCCTTATTATGATTTATTACTTTTCCCCCTGACTAAACAGTTGGTTGAGTTTTTAGTTAACTTAACTAATGAGGTAGTTCAACTACTTCAACCAATTCTAATTTGCTTAAAAGAAAAAGCAAAGGGAGAAACATGGGGAGAGAAGGAGAAGCATACTAAGGTTTTCTCTTTGAGTTTATGTTGAGATAGTTCAGTTTTCATTCATTCCTTAATTTATCACAAGCCTAATTCCTTTTTATGATAGCAGGGTCTTACTGTAGACAGCAAGATTCAAGGTTGAATTACATCATTTAGACACTTGTTTTTCAGAGGTGTTGATCTATCTTTGATAGTCTGTGTAGACTTGTCTGTTTGTGAATTAGTTTTCATGACTGACAAAGGATATTGTGCAGAGTTGAGTGGGAAGCAACCTGTGGCAAGTTGATCCATCTTTTAGAGTTCAGTTTTTTATTTTATGTCAGAGGTCTTTTTGTATGTTTCATCGGGGACATCTAAGTTTGACTTTGGTCCAAAACTTCTTCACGATATTTTGTAAAGAGAATGACTCTTTGATGAATTGGAATGAAATAAAGAATTTCTTTATGTCTCATCTATCTTGATTATCATCTTGGTGTCTTTACTTATGTCTCTACATTTATTTCAGCAACTGTTATATTCAGAAAATCATATAAATAATGAATTTTCCAACAAGCTTATATTTATAAAAAAAACTAGCCTAAGCACTTGTAATCAATACTTGTGAGTTAGCATATTATTTTTTATGGCTATAAACATAGGGTGACATTCCCATCTATTTTTCTTTAGCCAAGAAGAATATGAAAATGTTTGAGTAAGATCATTTCATATATTTTCCTCAACAAACAGTTCATCACAACATATCTGATAAATAAAACTGAAATATACACTATGAAGGTTAAATTCCATTAGATTCCATTTTTTTTAAGTACTGGTTTTCAAGTTATGCATGAAAATAGAGAATAGAAAAACACAATCACACACCATCTACAAAATAAAACAAAGATTTGTTATGGGAAACCCTTACGGAAGAAAACCCAACAAGAAGGTGAGGCTTCTCTACTCTCTTTTCTCTGCTATGGAAATAATGCAAGTATAAAGAAGAAGGCTCTCTTTATGGAGTTACCTGATACTTGTGGCTTGTTAGGCTCCTACAAAACATAAACACATTATATTATTCTCTCTAATTTCCCACTCCCATTTGTTCTTCTATACCATGGAACAAAATACAATAACACAAAATGGAACCCCTTCTCCTCTGAGTCGCCCGATATTTAACATGGCCCAATAGCCATCTAGGGGTAGCTTTTTTTTACTTCCTCAACCCTCAAATGTGATAGGGTTTTGAAACTTGTAGAATATTCTTGAAATTACATATGTGGCTAGCCCCATATGCATGAGTAACGAGGGCTAACATAGAATCCTCTCATAACATGGTGGTCAACACAGTAGATCAACTTTTGGGAGGTGTAACTTTCACATACGAGCTCTGATTAATGCGATTTTTTCATCGTTGGAAAGGTCTCAATGTGTATAATAACATCACAGGGTCCAAGATATGCTAGGAAATTTTTAACCCCAAAATATTTCATTTGATGCCTCAAATTAGCTTTGTAAGGTTTTGGACCCCAATTTTCCAAACTGGGACCTGCCACTAAAATGACCTTGCAAGATGATTCCTCCAATTGTTTCTACTCTAAAAGCATAAAGATAGATGGAAAATAATATAATTATCCAATATAGATCACACCTCCCCATTTAAGAAGGATTTTGGTTCCCAAAATATTTACTGAATGAAGTGAGGAAATTTTTCTTCTACCTTCTCCCTGGAGTACCAGTTTGATTTGCCTGGAAGTTCTCCTTTCAACCCGACCTGCCAAAGTTCATGTTGCCCTTGTCTTGTAGTTATGAACCGCTTCTACAAAATTGTGTCCTCTATCAACTATGCTTGAGAATCTAGTGTTAAATCCTCTATGGAAGGTAGTACCTGCTCCTCCTCCCGATCCAACATGGAGGGATCATAGATTTTGAGATTATCCACATTCACTATCAAGTAAATGTGCATGTATGGGGGTATACTGAGTCTGTAGGCATTATCTCCCACCTTTTCCAATACCTCAAAAGGACCATACCACATAGCCTTGATCTTCTTACCAGGACCCTGTAGTCTTTCCTTGTTCAGTTGTAACCATATTCTATCTCCCACTCTAAATGTTCTCTATATTCTATGCTAGTCATGTCTAGCCTTGTATTTTTCCTGTGACTTCTTCAATGTCTCATGTACTTACAAATGAATCTGTCTTATCTTCTCAATAAATTTATCTGCTTTTAATGCATCTCATGTGAGGTCCTCTCTCACTCCTCCTTGTTGTCCATATACAACATCTAAGGGTGAAGGTGGAAAATATCCAAGGCAAGTTTCAAAAGGTGACTTACTAGTATAAGTGTGGACTGCCCTATTATAAGAGTGTTGTATATAGATCAGATTTCATGCCAAGTCTTCGGATGCGTCTGATTATAACCCCTCAAAATTTACACCAAATTCTTGTTGAATACTTCAATGTTGTAGACCTCTTAAGCTTAGTGTCCATCTTCTCCCACAATGTAGTCCAGAAGGAACTAAGAAATTTGGTGTCCCTATCTGAGATGATACTCCTTGGTATCCCAAAGTGCACCTGAACCTATTCAAATAACTTGTTTGTTGCTTCTTGTTTGTTGATGGTCTTTTTACAAGGCACAAGAATGCACATTTTTCTAAACATGTCAACTACCACAAATAGATAGTCACGTTCCTTCCTGGTTGTTGGTAAACCTCCCACAAAATCCATGGAAATACTTTCCCAAGGTCAAGTGGGTACGGGTAAGGGATGGTATAGACCTTGCTTCCTTTTACTGGGCTTGTTGGTACAACAAAGTATACATCCTCTAATATATTGTGATAAATATTATTGCATGATGGGATAGTACACATACCTCTATAAGCTGGCAATTGTCTTCCCAATACCAAAATGTCCTGCAACCTTGGAGGTGTGAGCCTCTCATATAAGTTGCAATTGTTCACCTTTAGGAACACAAATATTGTTGAGATTGTAGAGTAAACCATTTTGGAAATGCTAGTCAGCCTTTCTATCACCTTATTCTATATGAATTTGTCCCTGTAGCTATTGAAACACCTCCTTGAAGTCCTCATCTTCTGTGTATTCCTCTTTGTATGCATCATCGGTAAAAGGATCCATGTGCATTAGAGATCCCAAAGTTGTAATCTTGGTTGTGGATGTCCATGAAAGCATGTCTACCAACGTTTTTGTGCTACCCTTATTATACTTTATGACCAAATGAAAGTGTTATAATAAACACATCCATTTGTAGTGTCTAGTTTGTTGTAACTTACTCTGGGCCTGCAAATATTGGAGCGGTTGGTGATCTATGTGGATGATGATCTCCTTGCCCATTATATAGTGCTTCCACTTTTTGACATCTTGTACTAGGGAATAGACCTCATTGTCGTAGGTAGGGTAGTTAAGAACTGCCCCATGAAATAATTCAAAATGATAATAGACATTCATTTCTCCTTGCATCATGACTTCTCCCATGGCATATGCACTCGCATATTTATCTACTTTGAAGGGCTTCTGCAATTTTGGTAGTTTGAGTACTAGTGCTTTATTGATATTTATTTTCCACTCATTGAAAGCCTTATACTAATTCTTCCCCCTCTAGAAACTCTTACTGCCCACTGTTATTGTGTGGAGTGGTGCAACTACTGCTGAAAATGAAGATACGAACTTCCACAAGTACTATGCTACCCCAACAAAGCTCCTAAATTATGTTCAATTTGTAGGAACTTGCCATTTCATGATGACCTCCATCTTGGCGGGATATATCTTGAGCTTGCCTCCACCAATCACATACCCTAGATACACCAAAGGTTACTGATCAAACTCACATTTCTTGAGATTAACTAGCAGTTGGTGCCTCTTCAGGGTCTATAACACCTGGGTAAGATGTGACATGTTCTCCTCCTAGGTAGCACTATAAACCAGTATATAATCCAAATAAACAATAAAAATGAATCTAGATACGATTGTAAAACATCATTCATTAGTCTCATAAATGTAGCTAGTGCATTGCATAAACCGAATGGTATAACCAACAACTCATACAAATCTTGCCTTGTCTTGAAGGTAGTATTATGGGTATCTTCTTCTTTGACTCGTACCTGGTGATATCCTAATTTCAAATCCATATTAGTGAAGAAGCAAAATTGTCTACCTTGGAGAATAATGACAAAGAAGAAAAGGAGGCATCTGCACAAAGGGATGAGGAAGAAATTGTGAACTTAAAAGAGTAGGAAAAATATGTATAAATTCCGAACAACAATGAGAGGTGTGAAATATGTGTTCATGCATTGTCAAGTTTGTCAGCACCTCAAACCCTTAAGATTGCACGATAGATTCATAAGAAAAGGGCCATAGTGCTTATTGAATCAAGGAGTTGATATGAATTATGTTGATAAGGACAGGAAGGCAGAGATATAACAAGGAAACACACAGAGATATTCCAAGAAACATGGTAATACAGTTAAACTAAGATTCTATTAATAACTGTGTCAAATACAAAAGACTGTAAAATGAAAATCATGCAATCTCACTAGAATAGTGTTAGATTATCTCTAAAGAGAGAGATGTCTCGGCTACACTCATTTTCAAGAAGTTGATTAAAAAGACGTTGAAAATGCCTCTTTTTAATTAGGAAGTTTTGTATACAACATGACCACATAGTGGCTTGAATGATCCAACTGACTCAAAAATCAAGAAAAATGAAAGAGAAAACAAACTGAAATAAAATCAAAAGAAAATTAAACTGTACAAACAGAAAAAGGAATAACTCAAAATCAAATATATACAGAAGAATTAGAAAATTAATTCATCAATCCCCTAGTTCAACATAATGCTTCAAATATGAACCATTCGTAGAATAGAAAAATAATCGTCCATCCATGTCTTTTAATAGGTAGGAGTTATTACCAATGAAGGAGGTGATCTTATAAGGACCTAGCCAAAGTTTTTGGAACTTATAATGTTTTCCTTTATCAACATGTGCAGAATCCCAGAGTAGTACTTTCTCATCAGCTTCAAAGACAACTGGTTTAGCCTTTTTATCGAAATATTTCTTGACATATTGTTTCCTTTTCCGAAGATTTTTTAGAGCATGATTTATTTGTTCTTCCAAGGCTAGCAAGGCATTTATTCTCTGAGAAATATCTTTCGTATTCAATTCTTCAACCTGTAAAGCTAATCGAAGAGAGGTAAGTTCAAGTTCAACGTGCATAATAGCTTCTTGGCCATATAAAAGCCAAAATTGGACATGACCAATACTACATTTGGTGGTAGTCTGATTTGTCCAAAGTGCATATGTGAGTAGTGTGTGTCGCGGATGGGGTTTATCATCTATGATCTTCCTCAAAATATTGATCAAATTTTTATTGGTGGATTCAACTTGTCCATTTCCTTGCGGATAATAGGTTGAAGAAGTAAAATGTTTCACTCCAAAATTATTAAGAAATTGAGTGAATCTTGCAGAAATAAAGGCTGGTCCATTATCTGAAATAATTTCAATAGGAAGATGAAAACGATAAAAGATATTAGATTCTAGAAATGAAATGAATTGTTCATCTTGGGCATGCTTGATTGGTACAACTTCAGTCCACTTAGTAAAGTAATTTGTTGTTGTAAGTATAAAAATATTCCCTATAGAGGATGGAGGATTGATAGGACCAATGAAATCTAAACCCCATTTTGAAAATGGAAAATTAGGAAGGACGGGTTGTAAAGGAAAGGAAGAGAATTGCTCATTTCCAACAAGCTTTTGGCATTTATAACAGGCCCTCGTAAATTTAAAGGAATCATTGAAAATGAATGGCCAATAATATCGTGTTCTTGGAATTTTGAAAGTGGTGGCTTTTGCTGCAAAGTGACCACCGATATGGATATTTGAATATGTTGATCCATGAATTTCTTTTAAAATTTTATGGGAAGTTGTATAATCAATACAATGTAACAACATCCCATCTGCATATCTACGAAATAAAGAATTTCCTAAGATCATATATTTAGAGGCTTCAAGGTGGAGCCTTCTACGTTGATTAAATTCAAGGTAATCAAGACACTTTTGAAATTTCAAATAATAAATGAGGTCCCTATACCAAGGATGTTTAGATATTTTGAGATTCTAATTTTCAATAAAAAAAAACAGTGTTGATAAGACATTTTCATCATTTTCTGAAGAATCAATTGGTTAAGGATGTTGAGCCAAGTGAAGTGTTAAGTTTCGTCCCTTGATAGTTTTTAAAGTTGTGATCATTAAAGCATGTTCTTGCATTTTTGCAATCCAATGTGCTAGTTTTCCTGAAAGGTGAGTTTGTGAAAGAAAAAACTTGACAGCAGGTAAAGGGACTTTTACTTGCATATTCTTTCTAAGAATAAGGTGGTGAAAATTATCTATAGCCTTAATAAGAGAAAAAGTATGTTTTTCAATAAGAGAGTATTTGACTTCATCGTCGGAAAGACTTTTGGCTCATGTAAGCTATAGGTTGTTCGTTATTTTGATCATTTTTTTGCAGAAGAATAGTAGAGATAGATTCTTCTGTTGAATTTGTACAGATAATGAATTCTTTATCAAAATCAGATTTTTCCAGAATCGGTGCAGAACTTATTGCTTTCTTGATTCCTAAAAAAGTTTTTTTGACATCCTCAGTCCATGAAAAATTTTGATCATGTTTCAACATATTATGAGTAGGCTTAACCATCACAACGAAATTAGGAACAAATATTATAGCAAAGTTAATTCTACCCATAAAATATTATATTTC
>ML780636.1:606957-630778 GCA_009831015.1 Picea engelmannii | reverse complement strand
ATTAAAGTAAAAGTGTTTTTATTAGTGAATTGAGTTATTTAAGGAACATGCTTAGCATGGAGCATGTAATCTAAATCTTAAGTGGGTATGAGAAGTAATCTCAACCATAGATCACTTTGGAGATTAGAAATAGATTGTAACTCGTGATTATAAAAGAAAGGCTAGGGTGAAGGAGGAAGACACTTACTTGTGTGAGATACACTTGTGAGAGACTTTTGATGAGAGGTCAAGGTCGGGACTTTGGTGAGAGACCAAGGTTGAGTATAACAAAGAAGGAATTTTTCTAGTGTGAGAAGTGTAGAAGCAAAGAAAGACTTTTGTTAGTGTGAGGAGTGTAGAAGCAAAGAAGGACTTTTGCTTACACTAGTGTGAGGAGATATCACAGGTTGGGTGAAGAGATTTCATCCAAGCATTGATACATAGAGGGTTGGATCACAAAGGACCATGATTCAAGATCTTGGATAGGTGGAGAAGGAATTTCATCTGGAGGTAATACAGGTCAAGGAGAAGAGAGAGCAAAGGCAGCCACATGTGGGTTTTAGAGGATAAAATCCTGAGGAAAGCGTAGTGTTGTATGAGATTTTTTGTACAAGTTTTCCATATGTGTACGTGGGTCTCAGTGGAGACACTCGCGTACGTATGCAATTTTTTTGAAGGACAGCCAAGTACACCTTGAAAAGTGTGTTGTTCAAGGGTCGTATGACGGAGCAAACTTGGCCAAGTTTTTTTGTAGTTGTATTTCTCTTAGTGGTCCATTTTCCCTATTATGGGAGCCCTAATTTGACCTTAATAAAATCATATTGGAACTGATTTCCCCCTGGGGTTTTTCCAAGGGTAGTTTACTCGAAAATATTGGTGTCTTTTGTGATATATTTTGGTTTCCTAGTTTATGCTTCTGTTGTATGTTTAGTTGATTACTTAGTTGTGATTTTAGTAGATAAAGTGATTTTATTTTGATCTAACTATCGAGTGTTGAGTAGAGGATAAATATAAGCATGGTATTAGAACATACCAAGGGTTTTTAGAGACTAAAATCAACATGGTATCAGAGCTAGGGATCTGAAGGAAGGAAACCAAGAGCACAGTTCTTAGCATTTGCAAGAATATCTATAACCAAGAGGAAAAAATCAAAGAACAGATTTCAGGGAAGATACAAAACTGAGGCAGAACATGTTTTTTTGCAGGTGCATGAAGGTGTATGTGGGTAAAAGTGGTGAGAGTCACGTACATATGTGGGTCATAGTGGTGAAAATAATGTACATACGTGGGTCACAGTGTTGACAGTCGCGTACATGGTCGTACAAGACAGTACAAGATAGTTTCAACAAAGGGTTATCAGATCATCCTTTAAGAAACAATGGTGAAAACTTTGAATATTGAGGATAGGTTAGAAGGGGAAAAAAACTTTTGGGGATGGAAGGAAAGGGTTCTTCTTCTATTGGAGGAGAATGACCTCAAAGAGTATGTTGAGTTTGTGGTTGCAAGTCCTAATGATCCACAAGAATTGGAAGCTCACAAGAAGAAGAAAGTGAAGGCCAAGCGGGTGTTGCTAGAATCCGTAAAGAATCACTTGATACTGCACATTGCTGAGATCAAATATGCCAAGGAAATGTATAATACTTTGGTGAGTCTATACCAAAACAAGAATACATGAAAGTTGTTACATTTGAACCACGGACTTCAAGTTGTCAAGATGTCCAATGAGGACACGATTGTAAACTATCTTATGAAGATTACACATATCCAAGATCAACTTGTAGCCATTGGTGACACAGTAGAGGATGTTGAGTTGGTGAATGTAGGTCTTCCCAAGTCTTGGGAACCTTTTGTGCAGGGGATCTGTGCACGAGAGACAGTGCCAGAGTTTGATAGAATATGGACTGATTGTATTCAGGATGGCCCTTTGTTAGAGTCCAGGGATGATTTGAAGAGCAGCCATGATGAGAACCTTACTCTTGCCAACCAGAAAAGGAAGGGTAAGTTTAGGAATATTTCCAGTGGAGAGTCTACCTCTCAAGATGGAAAGAAGAAGGACATGATAAAATTCAAGTGGTTTGCATGTCACGGGTTTGGACATTATGAAGATCAATGTTCACATAGCAAGAAGGGTGGGAATGAAACACAACTAGAGGCAGTTACGATGACAAAGACTCAAGTGGATGAGTTTTGCAAGAAATTTGAAGAGACGGAGTTCTTACTTGTTTCCTAAACTTCCTTGGGCATCATATCAACTTATGCAAGTTTGATAGATAGTGGAGCCACATGTCGTATGACAGGAGCATGAGACATGTTCGAGAGCTTCACGGATTCTGACTTAGAGATGCATGTATAACTTGGTATGGGGACCAAGCATGCAATGAGGGGATCTAGAACAATATCGTTTCAGTTGGATTCAGGAGGAACATTGAGAGTGACGAATGTGCTATGGGTGTCAGAACTCAAGAGGAGTGTGATATCAGTTTCATTGATTGAGAAGAAGGAATTTGACGTAGCATTCCAGGATGAAAAGGCACCGATCAAAACTAGAGGATATAGCTTAGACAAATAAGTTGTCTTTGGATTTAGAGAGAGTAAATTGGGGACCAAGCATGCAATGAGGGGATCTAGAACAATATCATTTCAGTTGGAGTTAGGAGGAACATTGAGAATGACGAATGTGCTATGGGTGTCAAAACTCAAGAGGAGTGTGATATTAGTTTCAGTGATTGAAAAGAAGGGGTTTGATATAGCATTCCAGGATGGAAATGCAATGATCAAACCCAGAGGATATAACTTAGACAAAGAAGTTGTCTTTGGATTTAGAGAGAGAAAATTGTATTAGTATCAGAGTGGTAGACAACAAGGAGTAGGTATCTTTGAAGGTTGATAAAAATAGAGGGAGTCATCCTTCAGGTTCATGTGAGAAGGAGTATCTTTCCAATTATGTCAAGGAGTCATGGTATGAGATGGCCATGCAAGATTCTTAGACGCAGAAGACTTCTAGGAGCATGTTCAGTGGTAGTGAGTCTTTGGAGACAAATCAGATCATGATGGTAGGGATAGCTTATGTGTCAAAGGGATCATCCAATCGGGTGTATTGGAGAGAAGACATGGTAGAATATCTAGTAATGAATATTGATCCAACTCCAGGTGGGACAAGTACCTTCCTCGCTAAGACAAAGTGTTGATGTTGGTGGTAGCATCAGATAGGTACTTATGCATTGTCATGTGTCTAGCATGTGGAATTCTTTGAGAATATTCTAGTCTTAAGTTTACTTTAGTTAAAATGAATTAATTAAAGTAAAAGTGTTTGTATTAGTGAATTGAGTTATTTAAGGAACATGCTTAGCATGCAGCATGTAATCTAAATCTTAATTGGGTGTGAGAAGTAATCTCAATTGTAGATCACTTTGGAGATTAGAAATAGATTGTAACTCATGATTATAAAAGCAAGGGTAGGGTGAAGGAGGAAGATAGTTACTTGTGTGAGATACACTTGTGAGAGACTTTTGATGAGAGTTCAAGGTCGGGACTTTGGTGAGAAACCAAGGTTGAGAACAGAAAAGAAGGAATTTTGCTAGTGTGAGGAGTGTAAAAGAAAAGAAGGACTTTTTCTTACACTAGTGTGAGAAGATATCCCAGGTTGGGTGACGATATTTCATCCAAGTATTGATATAGAGAGGGTTGGATCACAAAATACCGTGATTCAAGACAATGGATAGGTGAAGAAGGAATTTCATCTAGAGGTCATACATGTCAAGGAGAAGAGAGAGTAGAGGCAACCACATGTGGGTTTCATAGGATAAAATCCTAAGGAAAGTGTAGCATCGTACAAAAGTTTTCATATGTGTTTTTCGTACATGTATGCAGGTCTCAGTGGAGACAGTGACCTACATACACGGGTTTACTGAAGTATAGTCGCATACACCTCGAAAAGAGTTTTGTTCAGGGATTGTACGATAGAGTAGACTTGGCGAGGTTTGTATGTAGTTGTATTTATCTTAGTGGGCCATTTTCCCTATTAAGGGAGCCATGAATGGACCTTAATAAAATCATATTGGAACTTGTTTTCCCTTCGGGGTTTTTCTAGGGGTAGTTTACCCAAAAATATTGGTGTCTTGTGTGTGAGATTTTGGTTTCCTAGTTTATGCTTCCAATGTATGTTTAGTTGATTACTTAGTTGTGCTTTTAGTAGATAAAGTGATCATATTTTGAGTTAACTATTAGGTGTTGAGTAGCATATGAATATCAACATGGTATTAGAACATACCAAGGGTTGTTAGAGACTAAAACCAACATCCACATTATTAGGAAGATGAAGTCAATATAAGGAAAAAATGTGCAATCAAGTCTTTGAGGCAATAATTTCCTTGTAGGAGAGGCTGTAAAAACAACCAACTTATTAGCTATTGAATTTAATTCCCTTTTGATGTGAGTGATGTTAAAAGATAGTAGATTTTGAATTAAATCTCAAACAACTTGGGTGTATATTTTCAACTACTTGTTAGTAGGATTATATATTTTTCTTACCAAATTGACAAGAAGTTATAAATATCTGAAGACAGTGAGATGACCACAACCTAGGTTGTAAGAATTTTCAATTCCTAACAACAAGGCTTCAGATTCATTAACATTATTGATACAGGTAAATTCAAGTTCGTAGGAAAAATTATGAATTTTACCAATAGGGGGATATAATACAATGCCTGCTCCATTGCATTCACTTAAACATGCACCATCAAAGTGCATATTCCACATACCATCTTCATAATCATAAGGTTTTTCAAGAGGAGCATCATATTCATCAACAAGAATTGAATACACACCCATATCTTTCTCAATAAAATTAACATTTGATTGAGGAACTTTTTCTATATATGGTGAAATTCTTCCTTCCCTTAAAACAATGATATTATTTCCATTTTTTGAAATGGAAATATGTGAACCATATAACGATAAGTAACCACATGTCAAATCCTCCCAATATCTACCCAAAATAATGGAATAAATTCTAATGGGCATATCAATTACTTGAATATTCAAAGTGGTTCTAATTTCATGATGGGCACAAAGGACTAGAGTTACATCCTTGATCTCACCAATCATCATTTGTTGTTGATTATTATAGAACAACATACTTCTCGCGTTTTCATTTATACAAGAGATTACTAGTTATTCCATAATAATATTGGACATTACACTAGGACTAGATCCACTGTCTATTAAGCAATAGTGAGCTATCTTATCCATTATTTTTACAGAAATATAAAAAGGAGGATTTTTTACAAAGTTTCTAAAATTATTTACTGAGGTGGCTAATGTTGGGCTTACCTTTCTTGGGATTCCCACTGTTCACGAATTCTTATGTCCCTAGAAATGACCTCCCAATAACAATGAAGTTTTTCGCGACTGTGAGCAATCTCTAAAATCATATTAAACAAAGTCAAAGAAATACTATTCTGATCATCTAAATCATCTCCAATATTTGGTTGTCGTACAATGGGAAAATTCATGAAATTATAAATAAAAAGGAAAAAACTAAATACATAAAATAAAATACAGATACCAGAAAATTATGGATTAATTCCCTAGTATGGTCACCAAATAAATGTTGATGAAAATGAATGGAAGTATTTATAACAACGTTTTTTATTTTTGCTAGGCTAAGGCAAGATAGGCGAGATTATTACCCTATGTTTATAGCCCTTTACAAAAATAACAATTAGTCCTCGAGAAATATGTACCTGGGGCTAATGTTGCTTTCATGTGTTTATTGTTTTATCAAAGAAAAAAAATGTTTACAAATCAAATAGTTATATCAGATTAAGAAAAGATCAGAAGACAAATATGAAATCATTACACATCAAGTCCAAAATGAGATAAAAAAACAACAAAGATTTTATTAATTCAATTTTGAATTACAACCAAATACATTCTCTTCATACCCCTCGTGGGTAAGGACCAAAGTAAGACTTAGAAGTCAGAGGTGGAATGTTAAATCACACAAAGACTAATGATGTCATTAAGTAAAGACCAAGACTATAAAATTGGATCAACAATACACAAAAATGCCACTGTCTTTACTCTGCAAAACAATTGTAATCAATACTGAAAATTAATTCAAAAGTCAAATAAACATGAATATACTATCAAAACAAGTGTTTGACCTTTGGAAGCATGTCAATAATATATGCTTATGAGTCCTTATTATTTCCACCTTCAGTAAAACCCTTATATCAGCAAGAAGATTTACCCTTTAAGTAATTCAAAAGTGAATGAAAAATGAATGTAATCTCACTCTAGAGCAAGAGAAAACCTTATCAGAGTTATGCTTCTCTGTTCTCTCTTTCTTTGTCCCTTCACAAGTTTTTCTTTTGTTCCTAAAAAGTAGTTTTGATTAGTTCAACTACTTTTAGTTAAGTAGTTAACTAACTTTAGTTAAGTGGGACATATTTTAATAAATAATCATAATAAGGGTTTTTAAATAAATAATAACTAATAGGTGGTGACCCCCTAATGACTTGATTGTTTAATTTTGAAAATATCCCCTTGTACCTCCATATTTGCAATATTCATGCCACACATAAAAGTAAATACACACAATCATCTCTCAAAATAAATAATAATGTCATAAAAAACACTTGTGACTACGATAAATATTTTAACCATGCCAATATATGTGTGTGTGTGTGTGTGTGTGTGTGTTGTCTGCTGTCCAAAATTAAAAAATGCAAGTCTGTCATCAATAAACTGTCACAACATCGTAATAAAATAAGATTAAAAATTATATTTCTTGTGAGAGTTTGTCCTCCTATGTCCATTGTCCTGAGATGAAGTCACCCTGTGTTTTTATGAATATGCCTTGGCAGATTTCTTGTCTTCATTTGATGATGCTTCATGATGCATATCACCAAAGGTGATATTCTTAGGCTCATGTTTTTGTGGAATGGAATGTGAGGTAACAAAGTGTGAAGATGAATCAGAACTAGGTGACATGGMAAATTRCTTCCCTTTGCTAGGTTCAGGTTCCTGAGCTAAGGATTTGTTTKTATTMTGWTGTTGAGCAGAAAGTGCATGTGAAGCCATAGAAACAACAAGTTGAAGAGGTTGTTTGGAAGGAGGTGGAGGTAGTGGCATAGATACARTGGGCCATCCATGGTGATGTGGTTGGGAATCATGAACAATTTCATTYTAGACATAATTTACTGAAGCCTCTGGCTATAAGGACRCATGTGGTTGTACAAGTATGCCATAAATGATAGGATAAGGTCGCAATGGAGGTYTGAAAAGTGGTGGAGGAGGATTAAAATATCCTTGGACTACAAGGTTGATAAGACCAGTTTGTAGGAGTTGATTAAATCCCTCGGAATCGATATCAAAGTGAACAAAGAATCTAAGTCTCTTGTTTCTGCCTCTAGGCCATCCATCTTGCCGCCCTCTATTCCAATTTCCTTTGTTTCCTCTATTATCTATGTTGTTGCCCTGACTGAAAAATATCATCTACTAACATGAAGACTAGATTAGAGTAGGAATACAATAACAAGTAAAACATTAAATACACTTTTACATTAAACATAATTTTAGAAATGACTCTGACTTAATCAACAATCAAGCATGCAATCAACCAAGGATAAAAGCAAAGAATAACTAAAAATCAAACTTTTCCTTCTTTCCTTGAGACAGTTTCCAGATTTCATAACTCATGTAACTGATATTTACTCAAGAATATGGGATTTATAATGTATTTGGGAATATAGAAGGTTTTTTAATGTATGGAAAGTGAAAACCGATGATAAGGAAAGATGGTACATGTTCCTAACCAAACATATCAGTTATAAACTTTCAACCATTATCTGAAAACCATATCCAATGCCTATCAATAATCCTTCACACTTGCCAAGTTAAATACCATTTATATTGACTGCTAGTATATGCATTACACATGCTTTAAAAGAAATTGTTGAATTGCTATGTATCAGGGGGGAAAGAACATGAATTGAAAATGAAACATAATTTTGGGAATTCAAGGATCAATTTATGGAAAATGAAAATATGAAGGGATTGGACCCGAAACATCATGCAATCATCCATTTCCAAGGCCTATAACCCTTTTTCAATTCCCATTATATTTTTTCATTGAAAACTTGTTCTTGGATGCAATTGAAGCTCATAATGAAAGGAAAATCATTCAATAATGTATCATTTCAATTATGTCCTTAATCATAAATACAACGATTAAAACATATATGTTTCCTATCAAATTGTTCATGCTAAACCGCTAGCAAAATTCTTCTTCAATAGAAAATCATTTTTTTATATACAACAGGTGAAAGAAGAGATGAAGTTTTATTGATATATGGATTTAAGAATTAAGGAATGATGTATGGAAAATGAGAACATGAGGGATTTGATCCTGTGTAAAACTAAAATTTATTTAATTCCTCCATGAATATATACTAATTTTAATCCATATTAAAAATCAGTATGCCCAGAATCCAATGACCAAACTGTGCTTCAAACTTCAACCACTTATCCCGGACAAATTTTGTATCAAACAGATAGCACACAAATTCCTCTTATTATTTTCCCTATTATGACTTTAGCATTCATCAAGAGACCAACAACAAAATCCTAAATATGAATCTAATACATCTCATGCACCATTGATATTTACCTTTGAAAAACCAATGTGTATATAATGTCCAAGTGGTTTTCATGCTAATTTTTATTATCCTTCAACAATTTTTTCAAATAATAACACATAGGCTGAACACAAAACTTATTTCCACCATATTCTCAATCGAATAACCCGTGCTTTAAACCTGATGCAAAGATACATAATTTCTATGTGAAATTTCGAATCTGGTTCATGAAACTTTTAAAACAGATGACCCAAAAATATCCATTATAATCACCGAGATTTGAAGATGGCGGCAACATCATCCACACAACCTCAATGACAAGTGACCATTGACAATCACATAAATATGGTTTTGGTCTCAAAGGCATGTCATAATAATATTAATGTTGGCCATACTAAGAATGCAACAGTATATTCAACCTTTTATGTACAAGAGCAGCAAGGAAATGGGTCGAACAAGTTCACATTAAACATGTAAAGAAAAACTTCATGAAACTCGTTCTTGGGTTAGGAACAGTCATGCACAAGACTTCAATATATGGTTAAGAAACACAAAACCTAGAAACCAATAACCAACCTTCAAATGTTGGTTCAAACCAAGATAGGGTTTATAACATTCAAGTTTTAATTCCAATGCTCCAGTCATGCAGGGTCAAGCGACAGGTACATTATAGTAGTCATATTTGAAGGATATGGATTCCAAACCCGAAAAGAAAACCAATAAACAAGACAACCTTAAAAAAATTTATCATTATCACTTAGTTACAACATGACAAATGTGGGTTTCCTTTGAATGCAACAATATTGTATGAGAGCCAAACCAAAACAAGATACACAGAGTTCACAAAGTTGGACTAAGGGTATTAAAAATTTCGAAAGAATTATTTTATACCAGAATGATTTTAATCACCAGAAGACCATAAAATAGAGACACTTATTTCAGAAGCTTCTAAACCAAATCGAAAAGAAGACAAGCGAAAGCACACTAAGATTAACTAGTCAAGTAGAGCCATTTTCCAAAATTGCCATTGCAAAAGAATATCCGTCTAATGGATACAAGTTAGAGTATCATACCTCTTCTTAGCACTTCAAATACCTCTGAAAAAACAGTTCCACGGCTACAAAACCCACCACGGTTGAGCTCTCGAAACATGAGTGTTTCTTAGCAACTTTCTAACAGTTCAAAACTAAAATTAAATGCCAAAACCCCAATGCAAGGTGGTATATCTCTGATTGAATGCCCGCGTCCCATGCATTGAATGCACGACGATATTACGTTCCTCAAGAAAACCATCACAGTAATTTCTTAATCCACCTCATATTCCAACTTCGCCATTGACGAATCACGGGTTAAAAAGGATTGTCAAATGCACAGGAGTCAATTGCCATATTTACCACGTCATTGCCATACTTGTTGTCCACTTAAATGACAGCTAAAACATTCACATCTTATTAAAACCACATTTGATATGAATCATCAATATAATCAACACATATACTTTAACCTAAGTGACAAAGCATAACAAAAATGGTGGGAAACAAATTCAATGTCGAATTCATATATGTTATACCATAATATAATATGCCTAATCGTGCCATCTTTTCGATACAAGCCCAATACTTTGCATATGTATATGTATGCAGTGTGAAATGTAATGACATGTGAACATTTCAAAAAGAATTTTTATGGTAAACCATGACACCTCAAGCTATATACTTAAACAATTTTTTGCAATTCCTTCCAAAATATACCATGTAATTCTAGAACCTCAAACCATTGCAACTTGTTTTGATCCAGAAATCATATACTATTGATAAATATTTAAACAAATCTTTCATGACTTACAATTTTCAAAATATGAGGAAAACCATCATTTAATAACATTGTGGATATAAATGTATTTCAGATATGAGACCTTTGAAAACTCATAGTAATGACTGTTCTTTTTCCTTACAATCAATCAGAAGTGGAGCTCACAATCAACTGGTAAAAAAAAATTATCACTATGAAATAAAGATGAAATCATTTCAGTGGACTAGGAATGATCTTATCCCGGGGAATATTTGAAAATAAACATCCTTCTTTCTCCCTATGATTCTCCACCTATAGTTATATATTTTAATATCATAGATAATAATAATAATAATAAATTGTGTCTTGCAACTATTTGCAAGCTATGATATCGTTGACAATTTTATGAATTAACATCTGGGGCACATTTTTTTCATATGATCTTCATTTGGGGCGCTCGGTACCCCATTCAGTCTAGCATCTGCCTTCATCTACATGCTAGGCATTGTCGCGCCAAAAAAACGTCGTTTAGGGCCTCAAAATGGCCCCAGAAGTTTGGGACCCAAAATACAGTAGAAAAATTGTCAAAATTTGGAACCATTCTGAATTAGTGGAACAAGTTGGTGGCTACCAATATCCACCTATATCATGAGTACCCATAACTTCATTGATAAAAGATTAACATAGAGCCTCGATTTTTTTGTGTATCCATAGACAAATTTTCAAGTTTTAGTTGCTAATAGAGGTAGTATTGATTGTTGGGCAAAATGCCACAACATTAAACTTAGTATGGGATATTATAACTTAGAAATCGTGATGTATGTCATTCCCATTGGAAGTGTATATGTTGTTCTGGAGATTCAATGGTCGAGAACATTAGGTACAATTTCTACAAATTATAAGGAATTATTCATGAGATTTTAATTGGAAGGAATTCAATATGAACTCAAAAGGTTAAAATCTACACCTTCTTAGGTCATCAACTCTCATAGAATAGAAAAGCTCCTAAAAAAGGGTAGTAGGGGAGTTGTGGTTAGACTTTATTATATGGAAGTAAAGCAAGAAAATGAAAATATTCTAGAGAAATTAAAATGCACCTTGGAAAAGAACCATAGGGTCTTCCAAGAAATTCCTAAATGGCTACCACCATCTAGGGATCTTGAACATCAAATTGAACTAATACCTGAAAGTACTTCTCCTAATAAAAGGCCTTATAGATATCCTCATCAACAAAAGGGGGAGATTGAGAAAATGGTACAAGACATGCTCGATTCAAGTATTATTCAACCAAGGAGTTCATTTTCAACTCCAGTAGTGATGGTGAGAAAAAAAAAATTATTGGAGGATGTGTCTTGATTATAGAGATCTAAACAAAATCACCATAAAGGATAAATTCCATATTCCAAATATTGATGAGATATTAAAAGATAGATCTTAAATCAGGATACCACCATCTCAGATTATGAAAATATGGCATTCCCAAAACAACTTTTAAAACTCATGATGGACACTATGAGTTCTTGGTCATGCCTTTTGGGTTGACTAATGCTCCTACTTTTCAAAGCCTTACGAACAAAAAAATTCAACCCCAACTTAGAAAGTTTGTGTTGGTTTTCTTTGATGATATACTTCTCTATAGCAAATCATGGAAAGACCACATTAAACATGTACATAAAGTCCTACAAATTATTGATTCAAATGTTCTTTTGGGAAACAAGAAGTAGAGTATTTGGGTCATATTGTTTCAAGGGAACGGGTTAAGGTGGACCCCCAAAAGATCCAAGCTATTAGAAAATGGAATATTCCTAAGAACATCAAGAGTCTTAGAGGATTTTTTAGTCTTATAGGATATTATCATAAATTTGTTACAAACTATGCACGCATTGTAGGTCCACTCACATCTCTCTTGAAGAAAAATTCATTTGTATGGAATAAAGAGGCTACCTTGGCATTCTCACTCTTAAAAGATGTTGTGTCTTCTACACCAGTATTGACAACACCTATTTTTGGTAAGAAATTCATAGTCGAATGTGATGCATCTAGACAAGGAATAGGAGTAGTATTGACGCAAGAAGGGGGAACATTGGATTTTGAAATTAAACCATTAAAGCAAAAATACTTGGTGAAATCTACATATGAAAAAGAAATGGTGGCAATTTTACATGTAATAAAACAATGACGAAAATATCTCATTGGGAGGCATTTTATAGTCAAGATAGACCCTGATAGCCTAAAGTACTTTTTGGAGCAAGGATTGTCATTAGAAGAGTATAAATGGATAGCAAAAATGTAAGGGTTTGATTTTGAAATAATCTACAAAAAGAGGATAGACAATGTGGTTGCAGATGAATGGAAAAATCGCAATAGTACGAGATAGAAAATACAATGTATAAAGGAAAGCATGAACTCTATGGAACATTGGGAGTGGAAGAGAGATATTCTCTTGTACAAAGTAAAAAGATTTGTATGCCCTCAATCAAAGTTGAAGCAACAAATATTAAGGGAGTCTCATGGATCTCCAATGGTAGGACATTCATGGTTCCTTAAAACATATCAAAGGATCAAAAAGTATTTCTTTTGGGAAGGAATGAAGAAAGACATTAATAAATTTGTAAGATAATGTCAGGGTTTCCAAAGAAATAAAGGAGAAACAACAAAAAATCCAAGGTTACTTTAGCCTTTACACATACCTAATCAAATATGGGAAGAGATATCAATGGATTTCATTATAGGTTTGTAACATCCCCACTATAATCCATGATTTAATTAATGCTTAATAGAGATATAATGTGTGGCTATGACCAAAGCGATGTACATGCGAAATTTATCTCTGAATTTTAATAATAAAATATGATGTCAGTTGCTAAGGGGACATGGATAGGGATGGGGGATGGATTAATCCACAAGGGAGGGGAGAGTGTAAGAGAATTCCTAAGAAGGGTTCAAGAGGGAATTACCCATGTATATTAATTCTACCCATTTTCCTAAATTTTCTATTGGTATATGAACCTTCTAATTTATGATTAAGTGTTCCAAAATCCAATCATTGAATACATGTGATAGGGTGGGTGTGAGAGGTCACATCCCATAGTTATTGGGCACATGGGGAGGCGAGCACAATTATCTTGGGGAAGTGTGTGAGTCAAGCAAGCAAGCAAACCAAATGATAGAAACTTGTATGGGCAACTATTGTAGTTTTAAACAATTAATTTTTTTATACGAACATCAAGTAGAGAGCAAGAAAGAGAGATTGGAGTTGGAACAACCATGGAGGGTGAATTTTGGAGCATGTTGGAGCGTTTCAGGAGCGTATTTCGAGATGAATATTGAAGAGCCATGTTGTCAAGCCTGAAGAGTGAACTCATGTGTGAGTTGCACTGTAACAACACATGTTTGTTGTTTTTTTTTGTAGTTTTCCTAGCAGTGAGTTCCCTTGAGTTTCCTAGATGAGAGATTCCTGGTTACTTGTGCCAGAGAGACACTGATAAACAAATGGAACACCCAAGGGACTAACATCAGTGAAGGGGTACATTCCTTGGGTTGGGAAGGTCGAGAGGAAGAGAGCTGGTGGAAAATTGGGATAGTTGTAGGAGAATATCATTGGGTTGTGGGATTTCTAAGCTGTGAATGGACAATGAGAGACCACCATCTTTTGTGGATTGCAAGCCCCAACTCGGGGGTGACTTGCTGTGGAGATTTGGAACAGCAAGTCTATGGTTGGGTGGAACATCCATCCCAAGCAGTTCGTTGCACAAATATTTCTAAAAGATAATTGTTTTACCTTGTTGTTGTGTTATTTTATTAGTTAAATTGTTGTACATGAACTCTATGTATGAGACTAATTTATATGTTGTTGTAATTTAGTTTATTAGTTGCATTTCATGTCTATTTTAGCATGTTGTAGGTGCATGCAAATAATGGTAACAGTGAAATCTGGTTGAAATTTGTAGCGGGAATCTACAGAAAATTAATTAGATAGCATAAATTTTAATTTATGAGTTTTTCCACACCGCAATGTTCCTCAGTTGGGATGGGGGACGTTACAAAGTTTATCAAAATCATAAAGTAAGGATGTCATTTTTGTGGTTGTGAATATAATCACAAAATATGCACATTTTTGTGGAATTCAAAGTACACATACATCAAGTCAAGTGGAGAAAGTGTTCATGAAAGAAATTCATAGACTTCATGGATTTCCTAAATTAATAGTAAGTAGCAGAAATCCAAAATTCACAGGAAATTTTTGGAAAGAATTATGGAAGATGAGTGGAACGACACTAGTTATGAGCTCAATATATCATCCACAAACACATGGTCAAACATAAATAGTTAACAAAAGTTTTGAATGTTATCTACGTTGTTATTATTCAAACAAACAATCTAAATGGGTGAAGTGGCTTCCTCTAGTAGAATGGTAGTGTAATAACACCTATCACACATCTACTAAGATGTCCCCATTTGAAACCCTTTATGGATATCCATCTCCTAGTGTCTCATACTTTTTACAAGACCATGATTCCATAGTGGATACAATAGAGTCATATATGGAAAAGACTAAAGAAACTTTGACAATTCTTAAGGAAAACCTTCAAATGACACAAAACATGATGAAGCATCAAGCATATCAACTTTGAAGTGAAAGGCAACTTGAGGAGGGTGATTGAGTATTTTTGATACTATAACCGTATAAGCAATCTACTCTCAAACAAAAGAAGAATTAGAAATTAGCTCCAAAATTTTATGAACCTTACAATATTATTACAAGATTGGACAAGTGGTGTATGAGTTAGATTTGATTTCTTCTCACATTCATAAGGTTTTTCATGTATCTTTCCTAAACAAATGTTTTGGGACAAACTACGCCAGTGCGAACAAAACTTCCATAATTAGATGAAAAATGGAAGTTGATTATTGAACCGAAAAAATTTATAGATAGGCATTATATATCTCTACAAAATAGAACCATTGTGGAGTACCTAATCAAGTGGAAGAATATGGCTCTAGAAGAAGCTACATGGAAAAGTGAACAATTCTTCAAGAAACACCTTTAATTACAAGCTTTGAGGGTAAAGTTTTTTTTTAAGAGGGGCTATGTTAAGACCCCTATGTTAAGGCCCTAACACTCATTATTATTAGTTTATTAGTTATGATTAGGTAGACTTAGTGGTAGGTTACATCATGCTCAATTTATGTCATATTTATAATAAAGGAGAATCATTTGTATAAGCATCACATCTTGTCTTCTAAATTGAATATATTGTAAATTGAGGTTTTTCCCTACCTATTGTGAACTTTGGTTCATAATACTACCTACCTTTCTAACCTTCTAAATCATCAAAATTATAGTTAACTTGGACATCAATTTTGGTCTCAATAAACATCAACCATCATCATCATCATCAATATTTAAAATTTATAATATTTTGTATATAATATTTTTGGTTTAAAATTTCATACATATCAAATATTAATATTACATCATCCTAAAGATATAAATTTCATTTTATAATAAAAATAATAATTTTATCAATTTCCAAATTATAATTTAAAAATTAATAATAATAATTTGAACAAAATGTGATGATGGGGAAACGTAAATAAACCCATTATTAAAAAAAAATGCAAAAATACACGACAGAGATGTGACATTTCATACCGTTAAGCTCGTCAAGGTTCGGCCAACGTGGAAAAATAACATTCCTACCATATTGACGTGGTGCATGTACACTCTTAATTAACAGCTGTAGTACTTGTTGATTAGCTTTTTCCACCGACTCTTCTTCGTTCTACGTCACCGACCACCAACTCTCAGAAAAACCGTACTAAATGTTTTTTCTGTCATATTTTTTTGATATTTCTTTGAAATTGGATGAGATATTGTTGAATCTATATATTTGAATGATTGGTAAAATACAAACTGAATTCATTTATATATTTAGAAATACAATTTAAATGATAAAAAATTATGATTTAATATAATTTTATATTGTCCAATTCCAAAAAAAACAATTAAAAAACAACTAATTTTATTAATTTAAAAAAATATTTAAATTCATTGTGATGATTTAAATTGAGGTTCAGCCAACGTGAAAGGAGATCATCCAAATTTGCCAAGCATATTCACGTGGTACGTCTAAACTCCGAATTTAGAGCTGCAGTAATTGTCGATAAGCTTTTTCCAACTACGCTTCTCCTCCTTTCGCTCCCCTCCCCCGCGCGCCAACTTGCTGAAAACATTAATAGTATGCCCCGTCGGTTGTACATGGTCCCTCAAAGTGGGGATCTCCCGTGAATTCACAGAAGGAAAATTTGACCAACAGCAACTTGTACTTGCCAAATGAAAGGCATCCACGACGTCTGCCATTGCATGTGAAGGTGAAATGGAATTGACAAAGAAAAGAGAATTCATAAATAAAGATCTTTCCACCTGGTTGTGCAGCATCTAACTTTTCTCAATACAATATACTAAAAGAAATTGCAACCCCCACAATCTTCTTTCCAGCCTAGCAGCTCTGATGTTTAAGAGAGCATAGCAACAGCCCCAAATATTGCCATGAATTGATTTTACTCCAGGAAATAGAAATCAGATTAGCTTTTAGATTTTCCCTTCTATGTTTGAAAGGAGAGATGAATTGTTGTCTGGGATTGAGATATAACAGCAAATGGAACAAGGTCCGAAATCCTATATAAACATTATTCACAACTAGCCTCTCAATGTAAGTACTGTTTACAAAACATGAATTGCCATACTTCTCAGTGAATAACTTGTGTGATGAAAACCACAATCAGTTTGACAATATCCCACAGCAAAACTGTTTGGTACAGCGGATATTCACACAGCTCAGTTGAAGGGGATAGCATGAATGTTTCCATATATCTTGTTGTCGAATTTTTTTTCGTGATCACAAATGTTTCGATGGCATTGGAAAGTTTTTCTCACATTTTATTTTACCAGATAACTTTATCCAAACTTCAACTGGAAATTGAGGACGAGGACGTGAATCTCATAAGGAATTGTTTTTCAATTTGATAAGATTGTTCAGATAATCAACTTTTATGTTTTTTTTAAATCAACAAAACTATAACTATGGTAATTTTGGAATATTTTTCTTAATGTTTTTCAAGCATAAAAATAAAATTTTAATCAAACTTCATTTGAAAAGTGAGGACGAAGACCTAATCTTATATAAAAAAAAAATTGTTTTTCAATGTGAGAAAATTTGTTAGATTATCAACTTTTATATTTTTTTAAATCAACAAAACTATGGTAATTTTGGAATACTTGTCTTAATGTTTTTCAAGCACACAAATAAAATTTTAAACTTAATATCCCGATAAACCAAGAGCTTTAATCACCCGATAAACCAAGAGCTTTAATCACCATCATCGGCATATATATATATGATTTATGAAATTTCTTCAAAAGAGAGATGATGGCTCTGTGGTTTCTGTGCGGTTTCTTCCGCAGCAACGCACATAACCCTCCTTAACTGCGAGCGTTTCTCTCTGCGGTGATCGACGATCTCCTCCCGTTATCGGTTGTGCACCAGATCTACTCCCCCAGCAGTCTACCCCCCAAGGTCCATGGTGACTTACGATGAGGATGTGGACTATACACTAGACCCTTCAGAAACCCTCCCCTGGTTCCCGACAGGTGGCAGCCCTCCTCCTGACTCCTCCAGGCACCTGTCGGCGTCCGAGGCATTTTCCTTATGGGGGGATCCTGAAGGCGCCCCGTCATCTATTCTCCCCCTGCCCCGATCTTCGGCTTCTTTCATCGCTCAAGATCCTACCTCCCTGCATCCACAAACCAACGGCCACACCTTCGCGGCTACTTCTCAGGGTTTTCAGGGGTCCCCACGTTTCGACACTCTCGAGCAAGCGGGATCCTCGACAACAGCAGGGGTTTCCTCCTTTATCTTTCTTAGGAACTCGCCTCCTGACACCAACCCTTTTGGGCCTCCCGGGCTTCTTCCCTCCCCATTTTTCTTATGGATCCATCTCCTTTCTCTCCTTTTTGTGGGGGACCTCCATTGGAGGAGACAGAGGTGACATTGCCCCCTCTTGACTTGCTTAGGCTAGACCCCGATCTCTAGGAGTCTTGTTTATTCTCGGACGTCGGCTCGGGTCCACTCTCTGAATCCATCATCAGAGGCTCACCAACGGGCTTCATCAGCTCCTATCTTCCACCTACAAATATGAATGGTTGGGACTGCATAGGCGATGGCGACAACGGGGATTTAGATCCTAGTGGCTTGGCTGAGGGTTTGGACACTCACACTTCAAACAGGCACAGGAAGAGGAAAAAGTGTATCGGGGCAGTCTCAGACTCATCAAACCTCATTCTAGGTGAGGACCTCTCTATGGCTGAAGTTTTGGAATTAGCGGATAAATCAGTGGTGGGAAAGGTATATGGGAGACATTTTAGAGAGAAAACACTTAAAGTCTGGGCGTATTCCACCTCGGGGACGGCCCAACCCACACCTCTCCAAATTCGTCGCATGTCAAGGGGTTGGTTCCTAATCACTTTCGCAGATGCAGCCCAAGCCCTCTTGGGTTGGTTGTCCATTTACTCATCCCCAGTCCATCTTAATCTCTGGGATCCAACCTTCGATGCAGAGTGCGAGCGAGTGGACTCCTTCCCAATTTAGGTCTGTCTGCTTGGACTTCCACCCCACCTATGGACCGAGAAGGTTTTTCAAGCAATTGGGAATTCGTTGGGCACATATTTGGACACGGATTTCACTTTCAGGGAGTCGGGGGAGATGGCTTTGGCCTGTATTTTGGTCTCCCTAAACATCAGAGGAGGGATGTGAAAGGAACTAAAAATCACGGATCGGGGCCACACAAGGGCACAAATCCTTGACTATGAGGGCAATCTCTTTCGATGTCGTCGATGTCATGCCCATGGGCACATACTAAAGGATTTTCCCCAAACGCATTGTGGTCGTTCCCCCTCCCCTCGACTCCTCGCGACAACGGATCTTCAACATGGGCCTTCTCCCTCGACTTCGACTTCTCCCACTACTTCTTCAACTTCAAACTCTCAGCATTCTCCAGGCAGAATCCCAAGGGGGGCACAACAGTCTCCAGACAGAGTGGCATTAGGCTTGGAGCGATTGGATATTGGACAGGTTCCTCCCCAGGCTCAGGAACTAACACCTCATCGTCCAACAAGTAAAATTCAGATGACTTCCATTGAATCTTTTTTGAATTTGCACTACACTATCCCCCTGTCGGTTCTGGATCCCTTGCGGGCCTTCAAAATCCTAAAAATTGACAGTCCCCCCACTCTAAGGCCCCTCCACTCCTCCCTTCCACAAAAGTTCACGCCTCTTCTCCTCTCCCCTCTACCCTCCATAGCTTCCCTCTCTCTTCGCTCCCCCCCCTCCCCAGACCGCCCCCCACCCTAACTCAGTCGAAGACCCCTCCTCTGAATCTTCGGAGGAACCCTCCATCCTTTTCCATCTTAGGAATCGAACCATCCTAGGTCCCACTACAAAGGATGTAGGACTTGGACTTGATCCAGACAGAGGTTCATTAAAGTGAGGTCAGGGGCGCACCTCCCTACTTTCCAAGGTTCAATCTCGGGCGTGACTCGATATTGCATCAGGCCGCCAACAATTTATATTTGGGGCACTTAGAGCAGTGCAAGCCCCTGGGAGGGTTACCCCATGATATTGCTCTCTTTCAACTGCAGGGGTCTGGCGAGCCCCCACAAGAAATCCGCCCTGAAACAGTTGATCACCACTCAACAACCAGATATTATTCTTCTCCAAGAAACCTTGGCAGATTCTTCATCAGTCTCATCTACCCTCGCCTCATTGCTCTCGGGTTGGCATTTTGAGGGCATAGATGCTTCTAGTAGATCTGGAGGTCTAGCCACGGGATGGCGCACCAGATCAATCAAATTACTAAACTCTTGGGCACTCAACTCCTACCTAGGAATTGATATATTTGTGGAAGGATTGGGAAAAGAATTCAGAATATTGAACATCTACGGACCCTATCTCGACAGAACACCTTTCTGGGAATCAATTCTCAAACTCAAGATAATGAAGGCTAACAATTTAATCCTGGGGGGAGACCTAAATTTCTCCTTAGGGGCGGCTGAGGTCTGGAGCCCCTCAGCTCGACCGGAACATCTCATTGTTATGTTCACTCACCTCATGTCGAAAAATGGGTTGTTAGACATCAACCCAAGAAACTTAATCCGAGTTGGCGAAATATGCATTCAGAGGATGCAAGGGTGGCAAAGCGCATTAATCACTTCTTAGTTTTTGAAGCACTAATGGAGGCAAACTTCCAAGTAAGGCAATGGATCGGTGTTGGTTGCATATCTTATCACTCCCCAATCTGGCTCTATTTGGAGGGAGGGCCACACAAACCCCCTTCATCTTTTAAATTCAATGCCTCTTGGCTTTCGGATGAGAGTTTTCGTGAATTGGTTCAGAAAAATTGGAGGCTATATGATTCCAGCTCAGGTTATTTTGCGGGTGTACACTTTGAGGAGAATCTTTAAAAAATCAAATCATTAACTATTCCCTAGGCCAAGGAAAAAACGCAGAGGGAGGACACATAATTACAGAACATGGAAGAACAAATCGAGCCCATATATCAAGAGGAAGACGTGGGGTTCCTCTCTGATTCCTCCAGGGATGCTCTAAGATCTCTTGAATCTCAGCGCAAATAACTCCTAGCTGGCCAGGAAGCGACCCAATGTTTAAAAAGCAGGGCAATCTGGCTAGATCAAAGGGATGAGAACACAATTTTTTTGTGTGCTTTTGCAAAGGGCCGCAAAGCCTCAAATACCATTTGGAATATGAAGGACCAGGAAGGAATAATTGTATCATCCTTCACTAGGTTGGCGAAGATGGGTAAGAACCATTTTAAATCCTTGTACAAAGCGGAACAGAGGGTGAACATCGTTGAGATAGTTCGTCTGGCTCTCTATTACCCCAATTTTGTGAAAGAAGAAAATAACATAGATCTCTTCAAGGAAGTCAGTGAAGTTGAATTAAAGGAGACTCTTCATAGCTTCCAAAAGGATAAGATCCCAGGGCCAGATGGTTGGCCGATAGAATTCTATCTTGGATTCTATGAATTGATCGAATATGACCTCCTCCTGGTGGTGGAAGAATCCAGAAGGAAAGGATCGATGCATCTTCCCTTCAAGTCAATCGTCCTGGCATTAATCCTAAAAAAGGACGAACCCCTCTCCTTCAAGGATTTTTGGTTGATCTCTTTGTGCAACTGCATATACAAGATTGTGGAAAAATTCATTTCCAGACGCCTTAAGCCCATACTCTCGGAGGTGATCTCAAAAGAACAATTTGGATTTTTAAATGGCCGACAAATACACGGAGAAATCACAGTGGCTCAAGAAGGCTTGCACAGTCTTAAATCTTTACAGTCCAAAGGGGTAGTATTAAAAATTGATCTTTCAAAGGCTTTGATCGAGTAAGTTGGTCTTTCATCATGCTCCTTCTTACACACCTAGGGTTCGAGGTGACTTTCATCAGATGGATAATGGCTTGCATCTCCTCAGTAAATTTTGCAGTTTTGATTAATGGAGTAACCTCCCCCTTTTTCTCCTCGGAAAGGGGTGTAAGACAGGGATGCCCCCTCTCCCCTCTACTATTTCTCCTAGTAGTAGAAGGTTTAAGTAGGGATTTGAGTTTGTCCATCACTTCGAGGTATTTCCAGGGTATTCAAACGTCTCCAGATTTTAGAATCACACACCTACTTTTCATGAATGATGTACTAATTTTCAGTAGTGGCAGACCAAGAGATGTTGAGACCCTGGCAGAATTACTCCAACTCTTCCGGAGTGCAACAGGGATGATCATAAATTCTCAAAAATCCACTTTATCACTAATTGGACTTGACGAGGCCACTTCGTCCCTTTATAGAACCCTTTCCCCTTCCCAATTCAGGATTTTCATCAGGGGATAAAATACCTCGGCTTTCAGCTCAAAGAAAACAACTATCTTTCAGGGGACTAGAGTTGGCTCTTGGAAAAACTAGAGAAAAGGTTAAACCTTTGGAGTTTTCGTTGGCTGTCAAGGGAAGGACGACTGACACTGACGAAAGCAGTACTGGAAGCCATCTCAGTCTATTGGATGTCACTCTCGTGGATTCCCAAAGGCATATTAGAAAAAATCCATAGACTCTTCTTTCTTTTTATCTGGTCTGGAATGAAGGATCACTACACTTTACTGTGGGAAAAATGGGACACATTTTCCCGACCAAAAGCTTTGGGGGGTTGGGGTTTGAAAAATATATTCATTTTCTCAAAATCCCTAGCAGCCAAAGCTTGTTGTCGGCTCCTCACTACAGACAGCTTATGGACTCAAGTGGTCACCCACAAATACATTAATCCAGGCTTGGTGGGGGAATGGATCTGTCGGGCCAACAAAAATATCCCCAGCTGCTCCATCATTTGGAAGGCAGTAATCAAATCCTTCCATGTAATTGGGGATGAACTGGCTTAGAGAATTGGAAGGGGAGACAAATTATGAATTGGCTCAGATCCACGGCCAAGAAGTGGGAACGCCCACTCCCTTCCCCAGGAAATTCTTGATTGCCTACATACACAGGGATATTACAAACTTAATCAAATTGTCGACCCAGGCTCCACAAATATATGGCATCAAGGTTGGCTCAGTGCTAAAACTCTCAAGTTGGAAGGAGAACTTAAACTTCAGTGGGACAACTATATTTTTTCTCTACAAAGGGGCCACATCAGACTCCTAGACATGGAAGATGAGTAGGTCTGGAAAAAGTCCCCTTATGGGGTCTACACCACGAAAATGGGATACATGGCCCTCAGCGTTGACCTCCTCCAACGAGAACCGTGCTGGTGGTGGAGGGGTTTTTGGAAACTTAAAGCCCCACTGAAATCCAAGATTTTCATGTGGTCAACATTGCTTAACAAAGTACTAACCTGGGACAAGATGAGGAAGCGTCAGATTGAAGGGCCATGCTCATGTACATTGTGTAAAGGGGATATTGAAACTATTGAACACATCCTCATTTCTCGCCCTTTTACCATAAAAGTTTGGAGGGATGTTGCCCTACTTCTGGGACAACAATGTGAATGGAACGGGCCAACACTAGAAACTACATGGGAATCCTGGCTACATGAAGCCTCACACAAGAACTTGAAATCTCTGCCTCTCATAATCAGTTGGGGACTCTGGCAGGCCAGAAATAGAGCTATTTTTCAGGAAAAGGCCGCGGTTTCCGAATTAGTTGCTGCTTAAAGCCTCTTCATTTTGGAACACTTTCCCCAGGAAAAGAATGCACCTAGCATTTGAGTATCTCTCCCTGCATCCATAGATCGTTCCATAGTCTGGGCTTACTTCAATGGAGCTTCACAAAATCTTCTTTGTGAGGGGGGGGGGGGG
>ML780636.1:572704-594506 GCA_009831015.1 Picea engelmannii | reverse complement strand
TACTTAAAAGACTTTTTATATTTTCATTGACTATATAGAAAATACAAAAATATATATATTTTAAAAAAAAAATATTTATTTTCATGTGTTGCAAAGTTAAAAAACTTATTATCATTTTGTATTTATCAATATAGTAATTCATATATATGAAGATAGCAACAACTACTTTATAAAAGTGGTTGATATAGGTTGATGGGCACTATTTTCCACATTTCTAAACTAATGATATCAATTCGTAGACATGCCTTGGATGACCATTATTGTACTAATTAATTATTACATTAATATAATATTTAATAATAATGTGTTAATGGGTAAAATCACGAAGGTGGGTAACACTTTTGTGAGAATCGGGTCTCCAAAATTCCAAGAAACCTTTTTTTGGTCGAACTAATACTTCTTTTGGCCGAAAGGCCTATTTTTTCGGCCAAAACATGTTTTGGTCGAACCTTTGAATGTCAAATAGAACGGTACCGTGACAACGCCCTCGATTTTCGTGTACAATTTTAGCCAGACGGATTTTTTTCATTCGGTAACATATTTTCGGCCGAAAGATATTTCGATCAAAAACTCACTAGCAGGACGGATTTTTTTATTCGGTAACATATTTTCGACCGAAAGATTGTTCGACCAAAAACTCTTTCGATCGAAAGGTCTTTTGTCCGAAAAAGGTTTTATATATTACCCGCACATTGGTCATTCCATCCTTTTGGATTTGTTGACTGTCTGGTTCTATAGGTTGGTGTTGTCGCTAGTGGTGTTGGTGGTGTTGTCGATGATGGTGTTGTTGTCGCTAGTGGTGTTGTGATCGTTGGTGGTGTTGGTGGTGTTGGAGCTGCTGACTGTCAGGTGTTGTTGGTGTTGTTGTCGCTGGTGGGTTGGGGGTGTTGTCGCTGGTGGCGTTGTTGTTGTTGCTGGTGTTGTTGTTGCTGGTGGTGCTGGTGTTGCTGGAGTTGCTGACTGTTGGTGTTGTTGGTGTTATTGTCGTTGTTGGTGTTGTTGGTGTTGTTGTCGTCGTTGGTGTTGTTGGTGTTGTTGGTGCTCTTATTGTTGTTGTTTGTAACGAACCTCTTGTTTCATCATGACAACAAGCCTCTCATAACAAGTGCAAAAAAAAATTGTGTGTGCGTGTGTAGAAGGGTAATAAAGACATTATACTCTACGTCGCAACACGATGACGAACATGACGCATGCAACTCACATGACAACAACATAACGAGCTAAGCACATCAAGCCTCTGGAAGTAATGAACGACAATCAACCGACAAAAATAAGAATGACTACCCACCCATCCTACCCTGCAAAGGTTAGGACCTCCAGGACACATAAGCAACGCTCAAGCCCAGGTTCCCATCGATTTTGACCATTTAAGGTCTCAAGGCTGGCGACTGTTCTGAGGAACAAGGAGGTGTCTACATCCGGCCCAACACAAGCAGACCAAGCCTACTAAGCTAAGAACAATCATCCTAACAACCCAATTTAAATACACAAATAACTAGAACCCTTACAGTGAGCAACCAAGCACATTAAATGTTTACAACCAAGTACAAACATTATTTAAAAGCAACCACAACACTCTCAACGAGAAGCGCAAGCTAAAAACAACTTCACCAGAACCCCGCTCAAAAGTTGAGTCAAGCTAGTCAACAATTACAGACTATTTTAATCATCTATTATGAACCCAACTTAGTATGTCTAAAATGCAATATGACAATAAGGTACAATCTACATTAGTCTTAAAACCAATCCATTGCGCAACTTTAAATCACAATTTGTCATCAAGGTACCCTCTAATCAACGTTAGATAGACATCAATAGGCAAGTCTGGACTTTGACTTGGCTAATAATTAAAAACATAATTAATCATTAATTATAATCTAGCTAGATTGTCTAAATTATAATTTAGCCATTATTTTATAATCAATTAGACATTAAAGGCAACTAGTCTAGCAAAGTAGAGTATGCAACCCATCTTTTATCCAAAACTCCTTCCAACTAGCCATTAATCTTGATAACAATAGCAACCATTTTAAACTAGAATGCTACCATTAAAATACATAATGAAGCAAATAACAAAAGCCTTTATCACAAAGAAAATTAACAAGGCATTTAATAACATGGCAATTAATAATAAATAACTGGGCATTTATCGTAAAGCAAATAACAAGGCACAGAAATGAAAAGCAATTAATTAGGCTTTTAATAATATTCACTTCGGCATTATGCGGTGTATCCCTTATAATTTAACACATTAAAATTCATGTCATTAATAATACGCCGACACAATGCAGTGTATTCTTTACACTGTATAAATATAATTAAACACCTTCAAAGGGTTCCTTTCCTGTAATGATGCACATGCATAATGTGTGATATTAACTCAGGCTTAAATTATAATTTAACAACTAAAACGATTCAAGCCATTAATATTACACTCAGCATATTGCAGGGTATTACTTTCACTGTATTATCATATGATTTAAGCACTTTTTAAAAACATCCCTTACTGTAATGATGCGCAGGTCAATCAAATTCATGTCCAGTTAATGCAATGACACACAGGCTTAAAGATTCCCATCGAGAGATTTGAAATGAAACTGTCCACGGATTTAAAGGAAATGCCAGAATTAGAAACGCTCGTGGATAGGAGTTGGCAGGGCGTTGATACAAGTACGTAGCAATAAAAAGGAGGTCGAGAGGAAGGTAATAGCATCAGAACGCGCAGAGGGACAGAGGCAATTTTGCGGAGTGAGGGGAGAAAGTCAGCGCAGAGCATGGAGGGAGACTCACTGTGTGAAAAGGACTAAAATGAAAATCCAGGCAATCTTCTTTTATCTCGCTGGAAAAAAACAATGAAATTTCATGCAATCCCCAAATCAAAAGCGAATAATACATGCAATCCCCGAAAAATGAAATGAAGTTGCATGCATCCCATTCTCAACCGGCAAGGCAAACTCAAAATTGTTGTGTACGGAACATGAACGCTAGGCCACAACTGAAGGAAGGCTACAAGAACACAGTCCATCATTTAAAGGAAAAACAAAGTCATAGCTTGAAGGAAAAACTGGTCATTTAAAGCAAATTTCAGTCACATTAATGAGGGCATATCGTGGTCAATTATGGCAGTGATCGAGTCATTTGTTTAACAACAAATCGAGGGCATTTTCAGCATCTCTGTCACTCATTTAAAAAGAAAAACAAATTTGTGGGCATTCAATCGGCAAATGGTCAACCTTTCGAAGGCAAAACGCGGGCATTCAACAGCCACTCATTCACATTTTTTTTTGAAAAGGGAAAACGTGCACAGGGCACACCAGGTTAAGCTGGGAAGGAGGCATCCAATGCAGGGCTAAATTGACACTCACTGCAGTAATCTTTGTTTACAATTATCACAATTATCACAGTTTACACTCGCTGCAGTAATCTTTGTTTACATCGTCACCTTATTGAACGCAGAGTTACGGTTTAAAATTATCACAAGTTACATTTGCTGAAGTAATCCTTATACATCATTACCTTATTGAACGCAGAGTTAAGGTTTACGATTATCACAATTTACATTTGTTGAAGTAATCCTTATACATCATTACCCTATTGAACACAGAGTTAAGGTTTACGATTATCACAATTTACATTCGCTGAAGTAAAAAAAAGTTTACATCATTACCCAATCTTAATAGCAGAGGAAATACTATACATCTGTTGCATAATTACAAACTCAGAGGTAAGATATTTTTTTTTTCATCCACTACATAACGACAATCGCAGAAGTGATAAAAACCAGTTAATCCAACAAGAACCCAAACGCAGATCGAAGACAATTTTTTTACATCTCGGGATACCAATTATAAAGAAACGTTGACAACAGTAAGAAAACGCCAGGGTCATAAGGGTAACTCATCGAAAGTATCACAGGCTTCTATCAGTCAAGGCGCAGAAAAACAAAAAACAAGGAAGCAAGATAATCCATACGTAGAGGTCGTACCGAAAGGCGCAAGTCAACAATCAGGCAAGGATAACAACAGAGGTAGACAGTTGATAGGTTCACCTTCGCTTCATCATCCTCGCACAGAAAAGCAGGGTGTTGAGATCCATAGGTCTTTTAACACTAAGGCGACGACCGTAGATCAGGCTCCTGGTCGACTGCTCAGGCGAGGACTGGTGAGCTAGGGACGAAGGCTAAACAACCTCAAGGTCACATTCAACACCAACTAGGTGGTCAAGACATGCGGGTAAATGAAGGCCATGAGAGTCAACAATCGTCGAGCTAGGCTGAGAAAAATTTGAGCCATCAATCTAAACATCCAATCTACTTACATAATCAACATTCAGATCCAATCATAAAAACCTACAACAATCTACCATTCAAACAAGAAAACGTATTATTGCATGTTCGCCCACTCTGAATGACTTTCCCGCACGCTCCGTGCAGCTCCCGCTTGTCGACCGTCGAGACTTCACCGGTACCTCCCAGCCAATGTTAGGGGTACTCTTCTTCCCCCTTAGCCCCCCGAGCCGCAAAGGGGCCACACACACACTATCCAGAGATTAGTCTAGCACCCAGCTCGCCTCGCAAGGTTGAGCTACCACTCCTCATCGAGCTGGGTATCCCAACTCCCACAAGTAAATCAGTCAAGTAGATAATTCTGTAGCGTAACGTTACGCAAACCGAAGATCCCCCTTCATCCTTCTCCTTCCTTGATTTTATAGAGTTTCGAACTTCCTTTCTTTCCTAAAATCTCATTTAATTAAAGTTTTAAAAATAAATTCCTAAAAATTCCTCTCCGTACAAGTGTCCCCCATCCCCTACATTCCTCCATAAACTAATTTCTTTAATTAAGTAATTATCTTTATTTCCCTCACCCACCTATAGTTACTCCTAGAATCATTCATAGGTGTCCCCAAATATCTTACAAGTTTTAATAACTTCCCTTTTTATTAAATTGCTTGTTCAGTTTAAATTAGAAAGCTCTTATTGGTAGATATTTTTTCTAAGTTTGACTTTCCGCTTTTTCCCTTATGTTTCCCCTTTTTCTCGTTTTATGTTTACCTCTTTTCCTAGTTTCCTAAATTTTTAGATTTTCCCTCTTTCCCCTTTTTAATTAGAACTCAAAAAGGTAGGTGCGGAAATTAACCATTTTTCCCTTTTCTCAATTAATTAATATTTTAAAATTATCAAAGTATTAAAACCATTAATTTCCCTTTTTCTTTTAAATTTTATTCCAACAGATTTATTTATTTTTATTTTTTATGAATAAATTAAATTTCTTACTCCCTTCATGTTACGAGATTAATGAAGATCGTAATTATTATTTAAGTTAATTTTTTATTATTATTATTTTTTTTTTTAAGACAAAATTTTACCACTAGGGTAATTCAGACTTAGGCCTTAAATTTCGTATTGGGTGACATTTAATTAGGGAAATTGTTTTAAAAATTACTTAACATGTTATTGGTCTTAGGGCCATCTAGGTTCATCCCTTTAACATCAACAACATGACGTGCCCTTCAGGACTCACTAGGTGCTCCAAGGGTGCCACTCGCCTCATTTGTTCCCTTGCGCGATGTGCCTTTGAGGATGCACTACGTTCTCCAAGGGTGCCACTCGCCTCTTGACTAACTTAGTAGACATCAATAACCCATGGAGTTAACACTCCGCCAGGTGAACTTGTGGGAGACTAAGGGCTTCTAAGGAATAAGGCCCCCGCCTTATTGCGCGCCCCTTAGAATCATCGTGAGCGACTGTCGCAATCTTCCCTCACGACATCGTGGGTCCTCTCGAACTAGGTAATCGTTAACCTACAGTTCGAGCCACGGTGAGAGTGCTAGTAGGCTATGGCAGAGTTGTTGTCCACACCTCTCCCTCAACATCTCTGGTAGTCGTGTGTGACCCCTTTACTCCATATGTGAGTCTGGTCGGCAAGCTATCGTCAGCCTGCATCATCAGCAAATCATGTCAGAACATATCCATATGATATCATCCAGTCAGATGCATTAATATCACAGTAAAACAATCAAACCCCAATGGCACACTCCCTGATTCGATCCGAGGTCTAAGGGGTTCCATCGATGCCTCGGCATCCTCTAGGTCTGTAATCCTGCACACTCAATAAAACCAATTCAATAGCACATGTCTATATCAAAGCAGTAAAACAACATGTCATCAACCCATAACACCTCATAATCAAAATCAAAAGTTTTAATAGCATAATAATCTGGATCACTTGCGAGCAAGTGTCCTCAAAGAATAAGTTCGCTCAGTGTGCCAAACCGGGATGTTACATTGTTGTTCTCATTGTTGGTGTTGTTGGTGTTGTTGGTGTTGTTGGTGCAGTTGGTCGTTGTTATAGTTGGTGTTGTTGGTGCAGTTGGTCGTTGTTATAGTTGGTGTTGTTGGTGCAGTTGGTCGTTGTTATAGTTGGTGTTGTTGGTGTTGTCGTTGTTGGTGTTGGTGGTGTTGGTGGTGGTGTCGTTGTTGGTGTTGTTGGACATTGTTTCAAGTATGTTACAACTTTTAATTTACTCTAAATTTAATGTAAATTAGATTAGTTTAAATATTAGCCTAATTTAGTGTAATTAGGCAGAGTGAATTCACTGTGCTTAATTCAAAGTGAATTCACTGTGAATTAATTCACTATCCCTAATGTAGTTAGCCTAATTAGTGTAATTGGGCACAATGAATTCACTGTACTTAATTCATTGTGCTATGTTGTTGTTGGTGTTGTTGTTCGTTGTTATAGCAGGTATTTTATAGTTTTTTAAATTAGTGTAATTTAGTGTAAATTAGTGTAATTTAAATTAGTGTAATTATGCAAATTAGTTTAATTAGCATGTTAAACAGTGAATTAAGCATAGTGAATTCACTGTGCTCTGTTGTTGTTGGTTGTTGTTATAGCAGGTATGTTATAGTTTTTAAAATTAGTGTAATTAGCGTGTTAAATAGTGAATTCACTGTGCTTTAATTCATTGTGTTTTTTTAAGCACAGTGAATTCACTATGCTCACTGTGTTTTTTAAGCACAGTGAATTCAAATTATGCATGTAAATCTATTTGCCAAAGTTTGATGTAAATCTAGTTTACATGGAAAAGAGATTGATGTATCCTTGTTTCCCAAAACCAAACTCACAAGTTAGCATAAAATACAAATTAATTATAAGTGTGTGGGTTATCAACAATCTGATTCGTGCAAAGAGAAACTAGATACCATGAATATTGAAATTCTTCAAACCAATAGAAACTTTTCATTAGAGTTTAAGAAGTGTCGATTTTTAGGTGAAATATTAACCATGCATATGAAATTGAAGGGATTAGTTCTCCATAAAACAATGAGTGTTTACCCATTCAAAATAGTGCTAGAAATGAGTTAATATTAAACAAGATCAGATTCTTATTTACTTCGTCTGTCTACACATCTAAATATAGGAATATACCATTAGATTTCATATAGGATATTATACCATTAGATTTCATATAGGATAATATAGGTCATTGTCAGTGTTTCCAACTTTAATATGAATCGTTTTAATTCTAAGTGCTAATATATTATACTCTAGTGTGTGTATATTATATTTATGCCAAGTGATTTAAATATTAAGTGTGTTAAACTAGGGAATCAACAAACCCTTAAATACTAGCACTTGGGAAATGAAATGTTCCAACAACAAATCGAAATTGTTCTACGACTTAAACCATCAATTAGGTTCTAGAATTTAAACCATCAATTAGGTTCTAGATTACTTGAAACAACCATCAACTAGTGTGCCATGAATATGTATTTAATCTTTAGAAATATGACAAACTTTAATCATTCACAATTGTGGTCTGATCACTGTGCTTAATTCACTGTGTTGTATATTATATACTCTTTTCTAATAACTGACAACATCATTGGGTGAGAACATCATGCTAATAAGATTATACAGTACTATCATATCAATAGTGACCAAAGGACTCAGTAACAACACATCATGGACTTACTCTTTTATAAATACCCATGTAATCCCATAAGATCAGTAATCACCTGTATTACACTTAGTATGTCAGCAACATGTTAGCTATTGGTATTACTTCTCCTTATTCATGTAATCATCATAGTAATCATTACTATTGAATCTGTGGTGTCAAATGATTAGTAGTATAGTTGTGTTATTTGATTAAGCTCTACCTTATTTCCATAATCCTTGTACATGAATTATCTAAGTTGATCTCACTAGTACCAATAAAGAGCATAGGTAATGATACTTATTACTCATAGATAATGTAACCATAATAACATAATATGGAAACTGTAACATAAGCAGATAGAGTGGATTAGTACTAAGAGCTTGAACAAGCATGACCTTATACGGTTACATGATAGTAAGTAATCACGTATCTTTGTTTAAGTTGGTGTTATATGTAATACAATCTTATTTGTTATGTATTATGTGTATTCAATGAAGCTTGTTATTACGGAAAGCATACCCCTATTAGTATAATGGAAACAATACTAACCTAACTAATATGGTAAATACATCTGTGTATCCTTGTTAGCTATATATAAGTATTCCAGTAATTACGTATATGGAGTAATGAAACGACATATAATATACAAACCACATTGAGATTACAATAGTGACCTTTTGCTCATAAGGATATGGATAGTAATCACACCTTAATTAGGTGAAATACATAGGATAAGCTTAACATGTTTCATGAAAGCTGGAAACACTGACCTAACTAATAATGATAAGGATCGATTTAGGAAGCATGTATACCTTATCTCTATATGTCTATGTTCTCCATGTATCTAACCCATTCATATTGGTTGATCAAGTACAAGCTTCATTAGTTATACCTATTACTAACCTTAATTGAATCAGTCACTAAACAATGGTAATCAAAGAGAGCTTGATTGTATGCCCCTTATTGAACATGATGCAATGGACTTGTAAATTAGTTATACCTATTAGGTACACCTATTATATGTCTTTGATGCTTTGAAGTTGTTATAAATGCTTAAATGCCTTCAAGTTGTTTTATAAATTATATTTCCATTTTATGTTTCTATAACTTATGAACTTTCATATTCATGGATTTTCAAAGGATATCTAGATCCAAAAATGTCTCACAAATGCTCTAGGCTATCCAATGAAGGAGTAAGAGGAAACCCTTCTTTGACTGAGACTCTGAGGACGTCGAAGACCCCTATCTTAGCAAGGCATGGAAACTTGGGAGGGGCAACTAGTAGTGACCAAAGGGAATCTAGTCAAAGGAAAAGATTATCACATGAATATGTGAATTGATCATCTAGAGAATGTGCTCAAAATAGTGCTATGGATGCAGCATTCTTAGATAGGTTGAACTTTAATACTCCAACATCGGAGAATGCAGGGAATTCATCATGACAAGAAAATATGTTCGGTNATAATTTTTTATGTTTTTTGTTTTTGTTAAATGTTGTAATTAGCTTCAAATGTGTATGTGTAGAGGATGAGTTTATTGCAAGAGGAGATAAGGAAAGAGAGAGTGTTTATGTTGAAGATTCCAATGTTGGTGAAGAGGGTGAAGGTGGACTTAGGGGGCGTTATCAAGAAACAGAAGATTACACATCTACGTCCACCAATCCCTCAGATGTTGTCGATGATATTCCTTGGGAAGGGTATACTGAAGCGATGACCCTTGAACAATGCTCAGGTGTTAAAAGCAGGTTGCAAAATTATTTGAGGTACTTGGATCTCCCTCGAGAGAGTAAGCAAAGGTTGGAAATTGTTTTGCATTCATTACAGAACTTTATGGATGCATATCAAAATATGGGGCCAACCACTGATAGTTTTATCGATTTGATGAGGAGACGAAAGTCAGAGGTGATGGGCCTCGATAAATGGGAAGTAGTAAAAAATAGAGTTTCAAAAGAAGATGCAATTTTTATGTTTAATTTCAAAGAGGGGCCAAAGCAAAAGATGTTGAAGGTGCAGTATTTTAAACACCCCAACATAGCAGGACACCTCTATAATAGATTTTTGGCAGCGTATGGGAAGTTTTCGTGGAATGATGAGGTTCCACATTACTTTGCTAGACTCTTTTATGCAGAGTTGTTCATGGGCATGCACCCTGATTATACCAGCCTACCGTCCAGTTATTATGAGGCTGGTAAAGGACGAACATATCATCGAAAACGGACATACTGAAATGCAGCATTGCAGAGGCCTCCGCGACCTTTGGTATTTAATTCCACAAGGGCATTTGCCTCACATTCAGAGATGCGAGCTACATCAAATGTTGGAAAGGAGGCTAGGAATGCAATCGGGAAAAACTTAGAATCATTTTTTTATGGTGTTGATGTTGGTTTGAACCGTCGGAGAATTGAAGCCAATTCTCATGTCAATTTTGTTTACAAATCAGATGAGGAGATAGATTCCATGTCCATAGAGGATATACGAGAGTATGCAAAACGTTGTCGTAATATTTTGAAGGATTTAATTCAAAATGATGAACCAAACACCAGATTGGTATGTGTTACAGCTAGTAAATTTTTTCATGCATTTGAGGATAGTTTTCTTGTAGTTCTAGATACATATCATTGTATCTTTAAAAATAATTGAGTTGTTATCGTCATTCATTGCAGTTTATTCATTTGTTAAATTGATCTCCGGTGAATGGGGGACTTGATTCATCGAGCTTAAATTTGGAAAGGTTGAATCAGGTATGTGCTTGAAAATATCCACTTTAGTTGTCCAAAGTCCAAAACTTGTTGAATAATCAACATGCATGATTTTTATTTTTTTGTATTAATGTAAACACAGATTCTTATTTCGTCTCCCACTACTTGGGCATGCTTGTTCCAATTCTCATTGGGAGAGTTTGAAGAGGGTGAGAGTACACAGATGTCATTGCATATTGAAAACAAATTTAGTTATATATGAAAATTGCAATGTCATTTAAATTATTAATTTAAAAGAAAAATGTCTTAAAAATATATATAATTTATTGAATCTTAGGGTATGGTGGGTAAGACTGTGACTCAACCGACCATGGGAATGTCATCATCTTCTGTGGTTGATGATATTCAGGTTGGCACATCGCAGATATTACATGTTTCAAAATTTAAAGCTACAATTTAATTTGTTAAAAATCATTTAAATTTAATTTTCAAATGTACAAATTTGAAATGTGTTATAGGGCAATGTGGAGAAAAGAGTGTGGGAGATTGAGATTCAGGAGGATGCATCTATTCAGGATGATGCTCAATTAAATGTATGTACATTGCACATTAGTGAGTTTTAGTTTGTTTTTATGGCGGGCCTTTTATATATAAGTGTTCAATCTTATTTGTGTTGAATATGCATATTTTTTTTTACTTTTTTCAAATTTATGTTTGATCAACTTTTTAATTAAGATTGTCCTATTCATAGAAGGGTTACTCTATTATTGTCTATATAACTTCTCAACGCTTCGATCAATCATTTTGAAATATATAGAACTCCTATACAAGCTTATCGTCGTCTAAAATGGTACATTCAATCTTATTTATGTTTAGATCATGATTCAAACCTAATTATGAAATCTATCATTTGATTATATGAGAACAAAATATAAATCTACCACATCAAAAAGAGGGAAGATTCTAAATTCACTTGGATATTGATATTATTTAATATTATATTATGATTCAACCCGAACTATTCTAAATTTAAAAATATGATTACATGATCTTATTTATACATGTTTAAACTTTAGATCATGATGCAAGAAATTTTGAACTTGAGCATTTGATTATTTGAGAACAAACTCTATCCCACATCAGAAAAGGGGAAGATTCCAAATTTTCTTCAATTGCATTACTTGCCTTCTTGTCCAAGAATGGTGTAATATGGAGATGTGTTTTCTGCATACAACGAAGTGAATTCCACTATTCCACTGCAAAAGAGGAGATAAGTATTTTCCTTGAAGAATGGATAAGTATTTTCCTTGAAGAATGGCTTAATATGGAGATTTGTGAACTTTTTGCATGTACACAAGAGAATTTACAAGCACGCAATTTTTCTCTTTAAAAATTTGCTAGATATGATATTACTTTGTTTAGATCATGTAGGCAATGTTGAAAAAACATTTGGTTATAAAAGAAAATTAAAGATTTATGCAAAGAATGGCTTAATATAGAGAGTAACTATTTTGGAAGTGATAATATTTAGAGAGAGCAATAATCTTAGATCTTTGGAACTCCAGTTGGGTATGTTAATATTGCTCACGTGGTTATGTTAATCTTGATGATCTGCTTGTGTATGTTATTCTTTCTCATTGTTATTTAAAATAAAGTTAAATATTTTTAAAATATTTGCTAATAAAGTATATGCTAGTATGTGTTATTGGTTTTTCTTTTTATTGTTACAATGATGTTTAAATCATTGGTAGAAAAGAAACGCATGGATTTTGGAAGATGAAACTGTTGAATCTTAGATTTGTGGAACTCTTGTTGGGTATGTTATTCTTACTCACGTGATTATGTTAATTTTGATGATCTGCTTGGGTATGTTATTCTTTCTCATTCTTATTTAATAAAGTTAAATATCTTTAAAATATTTGTTAATAAAGTATATGCTAATATGTGTTATTGGTTTTTCTTTTTATTGTTACAGTGATGTTTAAATTATTGGTAGAAAATGAGCACATGGATTTTGGAAGAGGAAACTTCAACAGTTTTGGTATGTCAATTTTACTTTAATCACAATTTGTTTTATTTATCTAAAATGGTATGTGTACATTTTATTTAAAATTTGTAAATATATTTTATTTAAAATTATTAAATTTTAAATTTGATTTATTTTTTTTCCAGGTATGAAGAGATATATCTGAGCAATGGTTTAGAGTTGATGTTTGGAGATAAATGTTATTTGATTCTTACTTTTTATCAGTTTTTGTTAATTTTGAGACCAACACCACTTAATGGTGATATCGTATTTAGATATTGAGACCAACAGACATGTTGTTATGACATTACATTAGTGCAATCTAATTTATATATGGAAAACAATCATTACTAAGAAGTGATTGGAATCATGTTATGAATTATGTTATTTGATTCATTACTAGTATAGAGTATTCATTATGAATATCCAATGCCATTTGAGTTAACATGTCATATGCTTTTCCTTGGGGCTTTTGTGCATGCCAAATTGGCATGCACGGCAGCCACTCAGATCACTAGGATTCATTATGTATGGTTATGCCAACTCAAAACACTTGGATTCATTATGGTTATAGCAATGAAACATGAACAATTAGATATGGTTATTACAACGAAACATTATCAAGTTTATGACATAACTTCACATTTACTATCATTCAAGTCTCTCTTACTCTATATACAATGCTACCATTATAGTAATATATAAATAAAACATTTATTATAATGGTCAATAATTAAAGGCCTAATATTAATATATCATTTAACAGAGCTTACTTAAATAAGAGTTTAATAACAGATTTGTGTAGTTCATGCACATGACTATTAGGAACAGTTTTGTGCATAACTCAACAGTTTTGTGCATGCCAAATTGGCATGCACAACAACCACTCAGATCACTAGGATTCATTATGTATGGTTATGCCAACTCAAAACACATGGATTCATTATGGTTATAGCAACGAAACATGAACAATTAGTTATGGTTATTACAACAAAACATTATCAAGTTTATTACATAACTTCACATTTACTATCGTTCAAGTCTCTATTACTCTATATACAATGCTACCGTTATAGTAATATATAGATAGACCATTTATTATAATAGTTAATATTTAAGGCCTAATATTAATATAGCCTTTAACATAGCTTACTTAAATAAGAGTTTAATAACATATTTGCATAGTTCATGCACAGAACTATTCCCAACAGTTATGGGCATGAACAGTTATGTGCATGCCCCAACAATTCTGTGCATGCCAAATTGGCATACACATCAGCCACTCAGATCACTAGGATTCATTATGTATGGTTATGTCAACTCAAAACACTTGGATTCATTATGGTTATGGCAACGAAACATGAACAATTAGTTATGGTTATTACAACAAAACATTATCAAGTTTATAACATAATTTCACATTTACTATCGTTCAAGTCTCTATTACTCTATATACAATGCTACCATTATAGTAATATATAGATAGACCATTTATTATAATAGTCAATATTTAAAGGCCTAATATTAATATAGCCTTTAACAGAGCTTACTTAAATAAGAGTTTAATAACAGATTTGTGTATTTCATGCACATAACTGTTGGGAACAGTTTTGTGCATGCCCCAATAGTTATGTGCATGCTAAATTGGCATGCACAACAGCCATAGGGCTTCTGTGCATGCCCCAACAATTCTGTGCATGCCAATTTGGCATGCAAAGAAGCCCTATGGTTGTTCTGCATGCCAAATTGGCATGCACAGTAGCCACATGGCCAGAGAGGGGAAGTATGAATGGAAGAGACTTTGGATGTCAATTGGTCCTCATAATTAAAAACTATAGTTGATGGATAGGTATCTATCATCACAATTCAAAGTTTAATATTAATCGAGGTTATGATGATACTCATGGAAGAAGGTAGAGAATTTGGAGGCACATAGATGATACGCTAGAACTAGGCATGATTGCTTCCAAATCTCCACTTAGGTAAGCTCCAACTTCAAACCATGCCAAATATTTTGAGAATTGATCCCACTAAGTTAGGTTTGGAGGTTTCCACTAAGTCAAGTTCAAGTGTGAGTAAGCGGAATGACATGTTCAAAATTGAGTCAATTGCATCAAACTTATTGTAAAATTTAACCATTATTCATTTCATTTCGTAAATTCTGGAATGTATACATCACTTATTTAAAGAAATCGTAATGGTATGCCATCTTCAATTACTCGTTCATGATTGGCTTTGGACATTTTCCATTTTCTAACTTCTTTTTTTTTCTTGATTGAACTTCTATTAATTTTATGCGCGTTGCACATACCAAATGACTATATTGACAACTTATGACATCTGACTGATAGTCCTGAAAGTGAACATGACTATCGGTTTGATGGGTTTCTTGAAAAAAATAGCCTCTCAATACAATGGATCTTCTTTCATATATAAAACCGTTATCATCAAAATCTTCTAATAACCTCATATTTTGTTATGTGCATCACATCAAATAATATTTCATGTTTTCAGTGTTGTCTACAGGTGCAACCACGACAAAGACATCTCCTGCAAATAATTCGATATGTTCCAAAAATTAGTTTGTGTTAGATTAGCACACATGCATGTGCCATTAAACTCGTTTACTATATATATAAATTTTACATATCCAACTTACAAGTACATCTACAAGTTGTTTAAATATTTAACAAATATATTTTCAAACAATTGTAACATAAAAATTACCTTTTCTAACAAGATCAAAAACTCTATCGCCATCAACTGACACTATAGTTTCATTTGATTCCATCTCCTCTGAGCTTGCAAGTGGCATTTTCCCTTTTATATTAAGTTTGGTATGTCTCCAAGCTTTAACATATTCCGCATTTTTGTTTTCTCAAATCTCTATGGATTATGTGTCATCTATACAAACTGAACAAAAACAAGACTCATTTCTTCTGTCAAATGCAAACACATTTTGATAGCATTTTGTTTTAACTAAATGAATTTTGTGTGTCCCATGTATTGTACCGACTTCATATGGGATTGATCTATTTAAATCTTGGATTCCAACATACCAAAAAAATATGCACAAGACAAGAACTTGTTAACTTGAAATATCTCAAGAAAATGATTGAAAATCATATAAATTTGATCACGTGAATAAAAATATCATGTGTACATGTGTAACATATATATATAGACACACCTGCACACATCCCTTGATGAATTATTTTCATGGCTTAGCGCCATTTTGCACCATTCAACAAATTGATCAGCGGATTCAAATCGATCGGCATGAGGGTTCAGTTGATACCTTCGAAGTGCACATTTTACACATGCCCCTGCACCATCATGCTCTCCTTTTCCATGACCAGTCTCAAAAAAATTCCAACAATGTGTAATGTTTGATTTCTTATGAAGACAACACAACCAATATAATGATCATGAATATTTGAACTGACCCGCACACCCACCTGACTATATCCAATGTTGATCAAATCCGATCACATGTTCTTTCAATGAATCATAAAATTTATCAAAATAATGTTGTACATAATGTGTGTCGTGTGTTCAATCATCACTTATATAAAAGTGATATTCTTTAATAACATGTCGATTGTCATTGGTGTTTTCTATGTTATCAAGACTTCGTTGAGCATGTCTATATAGAACGTGGAAAACTATAGTGACTTGATTAGAATGATAATATTCACTCTATATAATTTTTTGTGCAATGAATGTGTAATTCTCCACAAAATCAACTACAGACAAAATTGTCCCTGGTGAAAACACTTCACGGGATTGTTTGAATTGTAGGTATTTCCATCGAGCTCTATTTGAATGCTTGGTGTATTTATAAATTTCTTCCTCAAACTTCTTCAAAAACTCTATCACATAGATTTTATCTACTTTCAAATCAATCATTTTGGATATAACATTTGAAGAATGTGGAGCTGTGTTGTTTATATATTAATATCTCTTCCAATTGACTGTTATATTAGAAAATTATTGATCATTCATATCAATAGGATATTTTGAGTGAAACAAACTTAGGTTTCCACAACAATCACATTTCTTTCCACCAACACATTTTTTTTGGCAAAATAATTCATCACCTTCTCTTTCACATAGAATTCCATATATAAAAGAACGAAATGTGGAAGGAGGAGGTGAACTTGGCCATAAAGTTTTACCAAAATCAAGAAAAGTGTCATAATATAACTCAAATTCCACATGATAACGACAACAACAAGTGTCACGAACAGTGATGGGTCTAACAAACCATGGTTTTTGTTGCACAAATGTATTGATGGAAATTTTAACTTCTTTGTGCTCTTCTTTGAACTTATTGAACAATTATATTTATGCCATTGGCAATATATGTTTTGAATTTTCTTCCTATTGTTTTTGTGCTATTCTTTATCGCAACACATCCATTGTATGTGGTGAAACACGAGATTCTGTCAACCAACAATTACAAGCCAATTCTTTAACATTTTCTGAAAGTCTATCTTTGTAGGGTTGTTTAGAAATCATTGTCCAACAAGCAAGTTCATCATTTGCATCTATTTGCAATCGAATTTTTCTATGTTTGTACAATGTTTTTCTTGAGGTTCTCATCGCTTTTGCCATATGTTGTGTCAAACGATCTTTTATATTGCTAGATGAAACAATTGTTGTTTGTATCACTCTATGTGCAACACTGACATCTTTTTTTTGAAATTTTCCAAAAGCTTTTAATACACTATTTATATTGTCAAAGACATTTTGTTTCACCTTTGTATCTTTTGTCGATTTTTGAATACCCAATAATGATGTAGCTTCTTTTAACTTTCTTGACTTTATTAGACTGAGTAAAAGTTGAGCTTGTATTGTTACTGATTCATCTTTGAAAAAAGTATTATACGTATTCTTAGTTCGATATCTTATATAATGCTTAGTTTATTTCTTCCCAAATTTGTCAATATCAACATTTTCTAATATTTCATCATCAATGTTAATAGATTCTCCTGCATATTTCAATTTAAATTTTTAATTTAAAAAAAAACCCAAACATAAATTCACTAAACTATATACAAGTGTTCATCTTGTATTATCTAAATTTATGTACATAATTATAGGTGATTCAACTTCTGCTTCAATTTTGGTTTCAACGACTTCATCGACGTTATGAGACAAATCTATTTATGTTTTTTGAAAAAGATCAAATCGGAATTACAATCAATTATATTAAACAATAATTTAAATTTGAATTCTATACTTTTAACATAGACAATATGTGCATGCATACCTGGTTGGACTTCTTCTTGTTGAAAATCTCTATTTACATCATTATCATTTATTTATTCAATATTTTCACATTCTCGTTTATTTCTCCAATAATGCTCTTTCCTTTGTTCGTTGTGGTGAGTTTCGTCTAGAGTGCGATCAAATTTTCTCTTGCGCAAACTTTTGTTTCCTGTGAGTATAGTTAACTGTAAAAGTTTTTAAGAGAATCAACATTTCATAATAGTCTCATAAAAACTTCATTGTCACAAAAATTATTAAAAAACAATATCAAGAATTTTATGTTCAACAAAGCCTTCACCTTGAAAAAATGTTCAACATTTAACCTTCAATATATAAATTGTTATTCCAATAAAAACTTGAACTTGAAAAAAAAAAAAGAAAAAAAAAAATTGCATTCAAAACATCAACTACCTTGTTCAAAAAATTGAAAAAGATGATTCGAAACTTTGTTTAGGTGCTTTACAAAACCATGAAACAAGCGAGTGAATTGTGTTAAATTGGTTCAGCCGAAAGCGTATTTATAAGATTTGGCGCCAAGTGAAACGAAATGACGTGTATTTTCATTCTTTCCGACCGGTAGAATTCTCTCACTCACCTTTCGACTGAAAATATAGGAAATCGTTTATTTTTTACGTATTTCGTTAGTATTACATATTTCAACCGAAAAAAAAAATTTCTTTTGACCGAAAGATTCTTTCAGCCGAAAACCAGCAAATGGGATTGTTTGCAAGAACATGAGAATTCCCTCTAGCTTACCTGAAATTTGGGGGTTGCCGACTCATGCAAATACTCAAAATTTAGTTTTGAAATTGATACCAGCATTTGCAAAATTGAATCTACTTTCAATGGATATAATTTGTTTTCATTTTCATTATTTTTATCTAATTTTATTTATTTATTTTTAAAACTCATTGCATAATATTTTAAGATGGCATTATGATTCAGTGAAATGAAATATATGTATCTCTAAAAATACACAGTGGAAAATTTAGAAAAAATTGTATTCAGAATCCTTAAATTGTTCTTTTCAAAAGGGTATTTTTAGTTTTAACTTTTAAGTAAAAATTAAGATAGATACAAGGTGGGGGAAAACATATGTTTAAAATCTGCAACATTTTCAGCTTGGTCAACTTCAAAAAATTCTAGAAATTATAACATCCATCTATTAGATTCAAAATTATAGTCATAATAAAATAGAGTCTTTGTAGATTGTTGCAGTATATTCATTTGTCAAAAACAAAAGTTTAATAATAGATACATTGTTGGGGGGGGGAATAACTTATTATCATTCTTTTCATGTTTAAGGAACATATTGTTAAACAAATTCTAAATTGACATCAAATCTCAATAATAAAAAAATTGAAAAATAGTCAGTGGAAAGCTAACAAAATTCTGGGTAAAATCATGAAGATGGATGTCTATTTTGCTTGTTTTATGAGAAAAAAACTATATTTTCACAAGTTCTTCAACTTCTAATATACAAAAGTAGTTTTTTTATTTAGAATTTAACTTTACAGTAAAAACAAAACTTGTGAAGAATTTTGTTAGCTTTCCACTAACTATTTTTAAAAATATATATTATTGAGATTTGATATGTCAATTTGGCAATTGTTTAACAGTATGTTCCTTAAACCTGAAAGGAATGATAATGAGTTATTTTTTCCCCCAACAATGTATCTATTATTAAACTTTTGTTTTTGACAAACGAAATATACTGCAACAATTGATCAAAATCTGGACCAGGGGTCAAATTTTAGCTCAAAAATCAAAGTTCTCAGAATTGCCTCAAAACAAACAGGAGCGTAGCCCTCGCCGTTACGAACCCAACGCAACTCATTTCGTCTCAAACGGACGTCAGGAGCGAGAGATATTGCGATCTGTTTGAATCGTCAAACAAGCAAAAAAATGGATGTTGATTGTGCAGTCCGTACAGTCCGTACAGGCTGACGTGGCAGAGGTGACGTGGCTTGACCATACATGCTGACGTGGCAGAGGTGACGTGGCAGTTTTGGATTGGCAGATTTGGGCGAATCATTTGATGACACGTGGCATTATCTTGGCAAATGTTTTGGTGCCACGTGGCCCAGTCGTGGGCTGCCACGTGGCACCCCGGTATTGGCTATTGGTTTGTTAATCAAAATTTTATGGAGTCCTTGGGGGTCGAACCCTGGACCTCCCTTTGGCTCCGCGCTTTGGTAGAGTGTGGGCTACCACTAGCCCACACGTTGTTGCTTATTAACCATATGGTTTCAAATGTATTTCAATTTGAATGTTGTTTTAAACGGCGGGGGGTCAGGCCGGGGCTTAGCCCTGACCCATGGTTTTATACTTTGAAACATACAACCATACCATAATATTTGTGCGCGGGTTTATGTGTTTCAAAGGGGTAGCCCCCGGTCACACCACCCTTTACATATGACCATTATATATTGTGTGCGCACGCATTTCAAACGAAGTTTTGGCACGGGGTTTACATTTTGGTTTCAGCGGTTGTACAACGGCCATCACTTGTCATCTAGTCATTTGCCTTGTGAACGGAGCCCCCTCTTGCTATAGCGCGTGGTCATATGGACCTTGTGACCGTGGTCTAGACAGTTGGGGGCCAAAAATTTGTTAATCGTTCGACAGTTTGACCTTTTTACGGTTGTGCGCGTGTGCTAGGTTTTAGCACAAATTTGGAGTGGGTTCTTGGTTCAGAGCACAGGAGGTGCGTTTTGGCGAACCAAAGCCAGCAAGCTTGAAGGAAGAGAATGGCAGGAGACCTATCTTTCTCAATTTTTGGCCGAATGAGGTGTCGTAAAAGCCCAGGTAGGGGTTTTTGGACGTCCTGAATCCATTGGCACTGTTATCAAGGCCATTTGAAGACTTCTTTTTCAGGTTTTTAGCCATTGAAGTTTCAGCAAGCTCCAGGGAGCTTGAAGCCCTCATTGATTGAGGACATGTTTTTGTGAGTCCAAGTTTGTTTTCTGTGACTGAATAGTCATTTTTGGCTAATTGTTATGCTCTGAACACATTGGGATAGGTTTCATAAGCTTTTGAGGACTTTTACAGGTGTTTTTTCCAAAGAGAAGCTCATGGAAGCTTAAGGCCACATGTAGAAGAGGTCATGCCCGGATGAGCCATGATCCGTTTTCAGAGTTTTATTAGTCATTTTTGGGGATTTTATGTATTCTGATCCCAATGGTATAGACTATTTTTCCATTGGAGTTGAGCAGAAACTTGTAAAAGAATCTTTGACAAATTAATCCCAGAGAGCCAAGTCCATTAATGGAGGCTCAAGGAGATGTAGCCCGGAGAGGGGTGAACTCCTTTATCATCTTGTTATTGTTCTGAGTTTGATGGTTTATTTGTTGCAAGTTATGTTGTTGTGTTTTTATTTAAAGCACATATTTAACGATTTAAAAGAACATTTTCTCACACATGAACATTTAAAGGAAGAAGCATAAACTTGGCACATAATCTATCTTGCATATTTTAACACATGAAGCAAGGTCCTGTAAAGTTTATTTTTATGAAGTAGAGGGTGCTTGCATAGCATAACAATTCAGTCTTCTATTATCAGATCAGGTGGTATCAGAGCATAGTTTGTTTTGCTCATGTGTTTGTCATTGATAGCTTGAGATTTAGTTGTTGGTATTTGTGCAAGTTTTGTGTTGAAGTTTGATATCTTGCAAAGATGGAGGAAGCTTCAAACATTGATAGTTCTCATACATCTTTAAAATCCAAGTTCTTTGACAAAGAGATGTTGAAGGAGATTCTAACCATGAGAGATTTGATGAAAGAGATGTGTGAAGACAGAAATGAGAGCATTGCCCTTGAAGAGTAGTTGATGGCCATGAAGAAGGAGAAAGACCAGCTTC
>ML780636.1:552244-572654 GCA_009831015.1 Picea engelmannii | reverse complement strand
CTCTCAAGATGAATGTTTTGGTGGTTTTGAAAATCACACAAGAGGAATAGGGTCCAAGTTATTGTTAAAAATGGGCTATGAAGGTAGAGGTTTGGGCAAGCATGCACAAGGCATTGTTGAGCCTATTGTTGTTGAAGAGAGACACAAGTTTTGTGGTCTTGGATATGAACGAAGAGATGGAGCAGATTCCAAAGTCGAGGAGACAAGGGGAAAAGTTCCAAGAACAAATTTTGTTTCAATTTCACCTCCTCAAGAAGGCTATAAAGGTGAAAGTTCAAGAACTTTTGTTGAAAGTTCAATCCCTCCACCATGCAAGGCTTGTATTCAAGATGAATGCAAATGTGTGAAACAAAAGAGTTGTGACAGTGATGAGGACAAGAACATTGTTGATGGTCTTCAAAGGAGAGCTTGTAACTCTTCAAGTTCATGTCCTCAAAGAGGCGATAAAGGTGAATGTTCAAGGTATAATTCCGCTTATCATTCAGTTGCTTTTGATTATGTTAAGCATGATAAATTTGTATGTAAAAATGGAAGAAAGAATCCATGTACATATTGTGGTTTATATAACCATCATATTTCAAAATGTTGGAAAAGATTGGCCACTTTCAGGAAACTTTATAAGCAAAGACAACGTGAAAAGAGGATGTAAAAGATTTGCACTCATTGTCAGAAGCAGGGTCATCTCATTGACCAATGTTGGATATTGCATCCAACCACTCATCCACAGCATAAGAAGCAGATGGACAAAGAGATTGGCAAGAATGGAAGAGGATATTCCATCATCGATGTGAGTCAAGATGATTCACAAAAGGACGATGTTTAGCAGAAAAAGTCACCGTTGAGTTGGCTTGGTAAGAAATGGTTGGATTTCTTGAGCAAGTAAGGCTTGCATTTTTCTGTTGTAAATGCACTTTTCAGCCTTATGTCTGCATTTCTATTGAGAGTATGACAAGTTGCAGCAGTTTATCACAACTTGTATGATGCAAGTTTGCATGTGAATGCAATTCATGTGAAGGCATTCTTGTTTGTTGCACAACGTCGCCAGGAGGATGTAAAGATGGATATGATGTTCATTTGTTACAGCCATATATCTTTTTCATATTCATCTCTTATGTACCCACGTGTTTTGGGTTTATGTACTTATGTTTGTACTTGAAGGAGAGTTGAAGAGTCATGCACATGCATTTGTTTTTGTGTATGTATAAGCAGTGAACCTGGTGATAGTTCATCATGAATGATTCATGATTGTAACATGATTGTGTATCATGTTTGTCGACTTGTCATTTTGGGAAGGTTGAGATGTTTCAAATGAGTCTCGACTGGTGTTGATGATTGTCTGACGACTATGTTGTGTCGATCATGTTTTTCGACTTGTGTTTAGTCGATGGTGTTTGTTGACTTGTAAGTTGATTTTGAGTACACCAAGATGCAGGAAAACGCCATGTGCTTTGATAAAGTACAAGATGTGACAGTTTGTTTGAAGAGCAAAAATATTTTGCTGGCATCATTTTTCAGTCTTGTATAAATTTGTTTTCAAGATTGATGGTTTTCTTGGCTTGTGACAAGATGTCGCAGGAAAGTTTTTGCAGCCATTGGAGAGCTGATTGTGTTGACACCAAAGAGTTTGTAAGAGGGACTTGATTCTCAGTGGGAAGGTTGGCAGTCTTCCAAGCACAAAGAGAACAGTGGGTCAGCAGCAGCCAAAGAACAGTGGTTGAAGGACATAGTCAGTTGCAGTGCAAGGCATGTCAAAGTATCCAGGTGATTATCAAAAGACTTTTCAAGTAGAATCAGTTGATAGAACTTGAAAGCAGAGGAGTATTGAAGCTCAGACAGATAATCATAAGATTTTTTGGGTCCAAAAGCCTTTCAGTGGGAAGATGTGATCAAAATCTGGACCAGGGGTCAAATTTTACCTCAAAAATCAAAGTTCTCAGAATGGTCTCAAAACGAACAGGAGCATATCCCTCATCGTTGCGAACCCAACGCAACTCGTTTCATCTCAAACGGACGTCGGGAGCGAGAGATATTGCGATCTGTTCTAATCGTCAAACAAGCAAAAAAAGGGACACTGACTGTGCAGTCTGTACAGTCCGTATAGGCTGACGTGGCAGAAGTGACGTGGCTTGACCATACATGCTGATGTGGCAGAGGTGACGTGGCAGTTTTGGATTGGCAGATTTGGGTGAATCATTTGACGACACATGGCATTATCTTGGCAAATGTTTTGGTGCCACATGGCCCAGTCGTGGGCTGCCACATGGCACCCCGGTATTGGATGTTGGTTTTTTAATCAAAATTTTATGGATTCCGTGGGGGTCAAACCCCGGACCTCCCTTTGGCTCCACGCTTTGGTAGAGTGTGGGCTACCACTAGCCCACACATTGTTGCTTATTAACCATATGGTTTCAAATGTATTTCAATTTGAATGTTGTTTTAAACGGCGGGGGGTCGGGCCGGGGCTTAGCCCCGACCCACGGTTTTATACTTTGAAACATACGACCATACCATAATATTTGTGCGTGGGTTTATGTGTTTCAAAGGGTTAGCCCCCAGTCACACCACCCTTTACATATGACCATTATATATTGTGTGTGCGCGCATTTCAAACGAAGTTTTGGCGCGGGGTTTACATTTTGGTTTCAACGGTTGTACAATGGCTGCCACTTGTCATCTAGCCATTTGCCTTGTGAACGGAGCCCCCTCTTGCTATAGCGCGTGGTCATATGGACCTTGTGACCGTGGTCTAGACTGTTGGGGGCCAAAAATTCGTTAACCGTTTGACAGTTTGACCCTTTTTGCGGTTGCGCGTGTGTGCTAGGTTTTAGCACGAATTTGGAGTGTGTTCTTGGTTCAGAGCACAGGAGGTGCATTTTGGCGAACCAGAGCCAGCAAGCTTGAAGGAAGAGAATGGCAAGAGGCCTATCTTTCTCAATTTTTGGCCGAATGAAGTACCATAAAAGCCCAGCTAGGGGTTTTTGGACGTCCTAAACCCATTGGCACTATTATCAAGGCCATTTGAAGACTTCTTTTGCAGGTTTTTAGCCATTGAAGTTTCAGCAAGCTCCAAGGAGCTTGAAGCCCTCATTGATTGAGGACATGTTTTGGTGAGTCCAAGTTTGTTTTCTGTGACTGAATAGTCATTTTTGGCTAATTGTTATGCTCTGAACACATTGGGACGGGTTTCAGAGTATTTTGAGGACTTTTACAGGTGTTATTTCCAAAGAGAAGCTCATGGAAGCTTAAGGCCACATGTAGAAGAGGTCATGCACGGATGAGCCATGATCCGTTTTCAGAGTTTTATTAGTCATTTTTGGGGTTTTTATGTATTTTGATCCCAATGGTACAGCCTGTTTTTCTATTGAAGTTGAGCAGCAGCTTGTAAAAGAATCTTTGACAAATTAATCCCAGAGAGCCAAGTCCATTAATGGAGGCTCAAGGAGATGTAGCCCGGAGAGGGGTGAACTCCTTTATCATCTTGTTATTGTTCTGAGTTTGATGGTTTATTTGTTGCAAGTTATGTTGTTGTGTTTTTATTTAAAGCACATATTTAACCATTTAAAAGAACATTTTCTCACACATGAACATTTAAAGGAAGAAGCATAAACTTGGCACATAATCTATCTTGCATATTTTAACACATGAAGCAAGGTCCTGTAAAGTTTATTTTTATGAAGTAGAGGGTGCTTGCATAGAATAACAAGTCAGCCTTCTATTTTCAGATCAACAATCTACAGAGACTCTATTTTATTATGACTATAATTTTGATTCTAACGGAAGAATATTATAATTTCTAGAATTTTTTTAAGTTGACCAAGCTAAAAACGTTGCAGATTTTAAACATGTGTTTTCCCGACCTTGTATCTATCTTAATTTTTACTTAAAAGTAAAATATAAAAATACCCTTTTGAAAAGAATAGTTTAAGGATTTTGAAAATAATTTTTTCTAAATTTTCCACTGTGTATTTTTAGAGATACGGATATTTCATTTCACTGAATCATAATACCACCTTAAAATATTATGCAGTGATTTTAAAAAAATAAAAATAAATTAGATAAAAATAATGAAAATGAAAACAAATTATATCCATTGAAAGTAGATTCAATTTTGCAATGTTGGTATCAATTTCGAAAATAAATTCTGAGTATTTGTAGGAGTTTGCAACATCCAAAGTTCAGGTAAGTTAGAGGGAATTCTCAAGTTCCTGCAAACAGTCCTATTCACTAGTTTCCGGCCGAAAGAAATTTTTTTCGGTCGAAATATGTAATTCTAACGGAATCCGTAAAAAATAAACGATTTCCTAGATTTTCGGCAGAAACAATTTTTTTTGGCCGAAAGGTGAGTGAGAGAATTATGTTGGCCGGAAACAATGAAGAGACACGTCGTTTTGTTTCACTTAGCGTCAAATCTTATAAATACGCTTTCGCCGAACCAATTTAAGACAATTCACTCGCTTGTTTCATGGTTTTGTAGAGCACCTAAACAAAGTTTCAAATCATCTTTTTCGTTTTTTTGAACAAGGTAGTTAATGTTTTGAATGCAAAAAAAAAGTTTTTTTTTTAAGTTCAAGTTTTTATTGAGAATAACAATTTATATATTGAAGGCTAAATGTTGAACATTTTTTCAAGTTGAAGGCCTTGTTCAACATTTTTTTCAAAGTGAAGGCTTTGTTGAACATTTTTTCAAGGTGAATGATTTGTTGAACATTTTTCAAAGTGAAGGCTTTGTTGAACAATTTTTCAAGGTGAAGGCTTTGTTGAACATAAAATTATTGATATTGTTTTTTAATAATTTTTTTGACAATGAAGTTTTTCTGAGACTATTTTGAAATGTTGATTTTTTTTAAAACTTTTACAAATAACTATAGTCATGGGAAACAAAAGTTTGTGCAAGAGAAAATTTGATCGCACTCGAGACGAAACTCACCATAACGAACAAAGGAAAGAGAATTATTGGAGAAATAAAAGAGAATGTGCAAATATTGAAGAAAGAAACGATAATGATGTCAATAGATATTTTCAACAAGAAGAAGTTCAACCAGGTATGCATGCACATATTGTCTATATTAAAAGTATAGAATTCAAATTTAAATTATTGTTTAATATAATTGATTGTAATTTCGATTTAATGTTTTTCAAAAAACATAAATAGATTTGTCTCATAACATAAATGAAGTCGTTGAAACCGAAATTGAAGCAGAAGTCGAATCACCTATAGGTATTTACATAAATTTATATAATACAAGATGAACACTTGTATATAGTTTAGTGAATTTATGTTAGGGTTTTGTTTTTTAATATAAACTTTAAATTGAAATATGCAGGAGAATCTATCAACATTGATGATGAAATATTATAAAATGTTGATACTAACAAATTTGGGAAGAAAGAAGCTAAGCATTATATAAGATATCGAACTAAGAATATGTATAATACTTTTTTCAAATATAAATCAGTAACAGTACAAGTTCAACTTTTACTCTATCTAATAAGGTCAAGAAAGTTAAAAGAAGCTACATCATTACTGGGTATTCAAAAGTCTACAAAAGATACAAAGGTGAAACAAAATGTCTTTGACAATATAACCAGTGTATTAAAAGCTTTTTGAAAATCTCAAAAAAATTATGTCAATGTTGCACGTAGAGTGATACAAATAGTAGTTGTTTCATCTAGTAATATAAAAGAACGTTTGACACAACACTTGGCAAAAGTGATGGGAACTTCAATAAAAACATTGTACAAACATAGAAAATTTTGATTGCAAATAGATGCAAATGATGAACTTGCTTGTTGGACAGTGATTTCTAGACAACCCTACAAGGATAGACTTGCATAAAATGTAAAAGAATCAGCATGTAATTGTTGGTTGACAGAATCTCGTGTTTCACCACATACAAGGGATGTGTTGCGACGAACAATAGCATGAAAACAATATGAAGAACATCCAAAACATATATTCTCAATGACACAAATAGAATTGTTCAATAAGTTCAAAGAAGAGCACAAAGAAGTTAAAATTTCCATCAATACATTTGTGCAACAAAAACTATGGTTTGTTAGACCTATCATTGTTTGTGACACTTGTTGTTGTCATTATCATGTGGAATTTGATTTATATTATGACACTTTTCTTGATTTTGGTAAAACTTTATGGCCAAGTTCACCTCCTCCTTCCACATTTTGTGTTTTTGTATCTAAAATTCTATGTGAAAGAGAAGGTCATGAATTATTTTGCGAAAAAAAATGTGTTGGTGGAAAGAAATGTGATCGTTGTGGAAATCTAAGTTTGTTTCACTCAAAGTATCCTATTGATATGAATGATCAATCATTTTCTAATATAAAAGTCAATTGGAAGAGATAATAATATATCAACAGTGCAGCTCCACATTCTTCAAATGTTATTTCCAAAAGGATTGATTTGAAAGTAGACAAAATCTGTGTGATAGATTTTTCGAAGAATTTTGAGGAAGAAATTTATAAATACACCAAGCATTCACATAGAGTTCGATGGCAAGACCTACAATTCAAACAATTATGTGAAGTGTTTCCACCAAGGACAATTTTGTCTATAGTTGATAAATGTAATGCATTAATGTATTATATTAATGTATTAATGTGTATAAGTTAATAGTCTATTAAAATATTAATTTAATGTACAAATTAAAGTAATAATTAACATATTGATTGATTGATACATTAATAATGTAATGTATTAATTAATTAATACATTAATACATTATTAATTAATTTGTATTTCTAAAGTATTAATACACTAATAAAGTAATACATTAATAATGCATTGATAAAGTACTAATACATTCATCTTAATGTATTTAGTAATACATTATTACATTATTGTAATGTATAAATTAAATTACTACATTAATGTATAATGTAACATCTTAAACAATTAATACATTAAAGTATGCATTGATTGATTGATACATTAATAATGTAATGTATTATTTAATTTATACATTAATACATTGCTAGAGTATTAATACACTAAAAAAAAATACATTAATAATATATTAATACATCAATAAAATGAGAAAATAAATAGAAATTGCAATGGACTTCGGGGACTTTTCGTTCTTTTTCCCGCATATGGCCGCAAACTACTAAGTCGGGCACTAGGGCCGCAGGCCCTTTCCCCTCGCCCTTTTCCCACCCACTGTCCCTCCCCCTTTCTTCGGCCTCCTTCAAGGTGCTCCCCCTCTCCCTCCTTTTCCGTCACCCTTTTCAGGTTGCATACTCTCCCTCTCCCCCTGCCCGACTTCCCCCCTCTCCTTTTCTCCCCTTTTTCGTTTAGCGACGACCTCTCTCCCATCGATGTTGGTCACCATGGCAACCTATGACGACCTAGTGGACTACTCCCCAGATCCTACTAACCTCCTAACCTGGACTTTTCCACCTGGCAGTCCGCACTTGTTCCTTGCTGGCTTGGACCCTTCCGACCCTACTCCATTGCCTCCCTGTTGGCAGCCAATAATTCTTGTCGAATTTATCATGGTAAAATGTCGTCGCAAAGGCATAAAAAAAATTGTAGCTGCTTCCTGGTCCAAACAAACTTTTTCTATCCTTTTGGGTTTTGAGAAATTTCATTGGCCTAGTTGTGTGTAAGAATTCATCGTTTTAATCTATCGTTTGTTTTGTTTAATTTCATGACTGAAAGCATGAAATTATAACAAAAATTGGCTTGAGAAATCATCATACAGTTTATGATTTCTTTTTTTTATTTTGTGAATGGGATTGTAACTAAAGGGCATCTATATTATTCCTTTATAAACCTAAAAGTTTGTAAGCCTATATTTTTCATTCGTTGATCCATTATCATAACAATTGATTTATCCACTTTGGGAGATATGACTTAGTCGATTTTATTTTTGATTATATGATTTTTACGTTTGATATATGCTTGACTGCGCAGAACCTTGGGTTGAATTCGAAATATGAATCATGCTCTTACCAGTCATGTCATGATCTTGTCACCCTAGTACTGGACTGACACACTCACATTCCACATCACCCTCTGTCCTGCATAACTCAGACTTGCATTCATTATTGTAAGAGGTAAGTGGTGGTAATTTGGGTTTAGTATTCATTTCGCAGAATGGTTTACTATCATGCGCATCCTCTAGTTATTTCCCACTCAAAATTCCAAATGTTTGTTATGGTAGCCTCTTGAACCCTTAGGCATCGGTTTCCTCCTGATTATGCAGACCTCTTGCTATTGTTGTATGTTGGAGAACACAACCTACCTCTCGTTGCGCTTGCTATGTTTATGTGATAGTACCCATGGCGCCCGTGGTAAGAATAGAAACCAATGGTTTGCAAGCCCTCTTATCTCATGACGATGCCATAGATGACATTGTGGCACATGGCTAGGATGTTTTCATCAGACGGTTTGAGGGTTTTAACCTCGTTGTGGCCCAGGGTTTCATTCAGACATTTGATAGAACTATGGTTAATATTGGGGATCTTCAGCTTGAAGTGACAGAGGCTTCCATCACATAAGCTACAGGACTATCCCAGGAGGGAGAATGATGGTTCAAAAACGCCAAAATCGAAGGCATGCCCTGGAGTTTGCTCATGGTCTCCAAGAAATCAAAGTGTTCCCCAAAAGGTACATCGATTACTCTCTTCAAACCCCGATGGCACGACCTGCTTCTAATTCTTAAGCAATTCATAACATGTGAAGGTAAATATGGCTTGGTTTTCTTGTATCGCATCCGCTTGTTGATGGTTTTTCTAGGCTTCAAGTTAAATATGCTTTTCTATCTGTTTATGAGTCTACAGAAAATGTCTAAGCTTTATCAGAGACAGAGGTCAAACCTACTGTCAAGCCTTTTCCACCATGGTATCATTTGAATCCTTGTGTTTTCGCATCTATCTAAGACTAGGGATACTTGGGAAAATTTCTTGTTTCGAATTAATTTCACCCTACCCGAGAATGAAATAGAATCACATCGACATATCAATAAAAACCTCAGTCCCTATAGATCTAACCCTACTATCAAAAACCTATGTGTTGATCCCCTAGAAGACCATGCAACCACAGATCGAACCTCTGTTGCTATTCGGAACCCATTGGACAAAAAGCCACGATGTGATTTCGTGCCCATAAAGTCATTGGAGGAGGTTTTAGATGTGTTAAAGGACAAGATTCCTACTGTTCCTATTCATGATCCAACTCAGGTGGTTTTAAACAAATCAATTGTCAAGAAAAATTGCAGGCATAAGGAATAGAGTAATTCGGACTTAAATTTTACAAACAAGAGACCAGGCAGGCTCATATCTGGAAGTTTGAGAAATCGCCAGTGAGATCATCTGAGCTTGATCCCAGTGATCGATGTCGATGATCACTTGTCTAAGGATGAGATCGATAAATTTATTGCATAAGAGGATGTAGATTACCAATTCCTCATAAATGAAATCGGTATTGAAGCTATACAGTACGATTTCGTTTCTAATCTCCTACGGCTCCTAAAAAAACAAGAGTGTTTCTCTGGTATATGGCACAATCTCAAGCAAATTGCAGGACAAACCAAAGCACCCTCTGCAAAACAGAATCAACCTCTACCTACCATAGAACAAGTTCACTGTGAAAACTGTCTTGATTGGGTTGAAAGATAATATAGGGATATCCCCTATCTCCAAGCACAGTTAACCAAATTGTAGCACGAAACTCCTTGCTCGAGAGGGAAAATGGAGAATTAAAAGCATTCATTTGATTGAACGCTAACAGGGCGAATAAGAGGATTAAATGGTTTGGTAATGTGATTATAAGGAACTCAACAAATTTCAACACTATCATAAATTCAGACTTATGATATGCTTCTTTGTCTAATCTCTGAAATGGTAAAAAGTTGTTTTGATTCTTTTTATTTAATTTTGTTGGAAAAATAAAATAGATAGATTTATTTTTCATTTTGGTTTTAATTTAAGACTAGCTATAGAATCGTCAGATTCTGTAGTCTATTTGAAAGTATTAGTTTGTATTGTTATCTAAAATTCGATTTCGTTTTATCATTTTCAGTTAAGCAACAGTTTATGATGTTATTTTCAAGGAGAAGGTCATGGATTAAGTGGTCAATAGGTTAGTAATTTCTCATTTTAGAAAAGACAATATCATTTATGTAATTATTTTTTGATGTAAAGACTCCTACACGAGTATTCCTTTTGTTATTCTATTTTTGTAAAGCAAACTTATCTTCAGTGATCATCCTCTATCTTGTATGATAAGAGGTTATTGATCCAAGTCATATTTAAATAGTTGTTGTTGTTTAGTGTTAAGGACAACTTTTTTTGGATTACAGTATGCACATATAATTTTTGGAAGTGATATGGGAAAGTCGTTCGTTGTTGGCTTTAGACCTGTGTGAAATGTATAATGCTTGTTTCATTGTAATTCTCCTGTTATTTCTATGTTATGAGTTGTGATTTGTGTTGATTTAGATTTAGCCTTGTCTTCACGTGATATTTCATACAGTTGCTTATTTGAATGTTGTCCATGATCTATTGGTTCAGTTTGTACTTGTGATCAATCAATCATTATTTATTTTTGAGTTTACTTATGATATTAAATGATTGATAATATCAATGCCCGGGATTGGGATTTATTTCGTCTTCAACTATTGGTTATCTTGAGGTCACGGGATTTTTAATTAGTTATATTTTTGCTTTTATAAATTCACTCCAAGTATCAAACACTTCTTTGAATTTATTCAGGAAGTACTATGATTGTTTTGTCATAGGTTTCCCTTAAATGCAAGACAAGCAGGAGCTCACACAACACAGAGAGATAAACTTAGTTTGTTGATCATCTAGAGGTTAGTTCATACGTTATTTATTTAAATTATTTATGAATGAATAATGATTACGTTATCTAGACGTTAATTATCTTTGATTGTTTTCGTCAAATCATTACAATTATATTCATTTGTTATTTAATAGTTTAATAGTGTGATCATTAGAATAAGTTTCGTTTTTACTTAATCGGTTTAAGAAACATCATCTCAAAAAATCATTTTCGCAAATCTTTGATTAAATTTTGCAAACTGTATATCATCATTGTATATTAACAATTTTGATGTACATTTGTGATTAATGTTTCTTAAGTTAGTTTGTTTCCTTTAGTTATTTAGTACCCTAGTTGGATAACGGAGCCATTAAACCCGCCAGGTTAGATCATACCAAGCGGATTGGGTTAATTAGACAACCCCGGTCCGGATCTATCCTTCCAGTTGATGGTGTGTCATAAACTCTCGTCAACACTCCCCTGACCTACTCCTCCACCAACCCTTTGGAACTCTTCACCTCCTCCTCTAGCTCCCTCCCACTTCCCCCACTACCCACAGAAGTCTACTCTGCCCTTATCCATCATTTATCTTCTCTCCATACCATCACACCCAGAACCCTCCATTCCCCCCCTCGCTTACTTATTATCTCCCCGACCCACCCTAGCAAAACCCCTCCTCGACAATAGACTATTGGGTGCCCCCCCTCTCCCAAAGACTTCCCCTCTTCAACCACCCCCCACACCAGAACCCTCCCCTGAAATTTTTACCCACCAGGAACCAGGGCTCCCCCCTTCTTGGTTTTACCCAGACCTTGAGCAAGCCTTCCCCCCTCCCACTAGCATTCTCCAATAGATTGGGCTTATAGCGTCCAACTTGAGCCCTTCAAATCTAAATGGTTGGGATGACATTCTAGGTGACTCCTCAGGCACTCTTGGCCCCCCAACAGTAGATACCACACCTCCACCCGGCCAAAGTCACGGGAAGCGTAGAAGAAACAAGTGCATCTCAGTTGTAGCAATAGAATCGAATATCGTCCTCGGTCAGGATATTGTTATGGCGGAAGCCGCGGATATGGCTGATAAGACCCTAGTGGGGAACTCATATGGGTGTCACTTTAGTTTCAAAACCCTGCAATCCTGGGTTTCAGATTCTTAGCGCGGCTCTCCCCCTCAACTCAGAAGACTCTCAAAAGGTTGGTTTATGTTAAAATTCGCAAACCACACCTTAGCCGAAAAACACCTTCAAAGTGGTTGGAGCATCGACTTCGCCCCTGTACTCTTGAAAAAATGGGAGCCCACCTTCGATGCAGCCACAGAAACGATGGATACCATCCCCATTTGGGTTCGCCTGGTAGGACTCCCACCACAGTATTGCTCAGAAAAATGTTTCTGAGTGATTGGAAACGAATTAGGCAATCTCATCAAAGCATATATGTCATTCAAGAAAACGAGAGAAAATTTTGTTGCCTGAATTCTTGTTTCCCTCAATCTTAGGCTTGGTCTACAAAAACAATTCAAAATGACGGATGGAGGAAGCACTTGCACGCAAATTTTAGACTATGAAGGGATCCCCTTCCACTACAGATGTTGCCATGAACATGGGCACATACTGAGGGATTGTCAACAATCATATCATGGTCGTTCTTCAAACTCGCCTCCTGCACAAAACTTGCCATGCCACGGACTATTTTCCAACCACATCACTAGCTCGTCACACTCACCCTTGGAGCACCTTCAACTCTCAGGAAAGAAACAAGCAATCCCAGAGAGCAGACATACTACCTCAGGCATTGAAGCTTAGCCACAGGCTCCCCCCAGTTGGAAGCCTCTCTAGCAGCTGACCCCCCCACCGATAAACTTTCACGCTCACCAATCCACACTTTAGTTGGTAAGCATCTAAATTACCTTGTCCATTTTCCTATCAATAGTTTCATTCACTCTTTTCATTTTTTAACACTGGAACCCCCCCGCTCTCTGCAAAACCTCCCCTTTCCATCCCTCTAACCCCCTTGGAACCCCCCTTCCCTTCTTCCCTTTCTACCCCCTCCTCCATCCTCCCCCACCCTNCCCCCTGCTTCTTCCTATGAAAACCCCTCCTCGTCCGACTCTGAGGACTCAGCCATCAAATTCAACCTAAGAAACCGCAACATCTTGTTTCCAAATTTTTATGGGACCGGGCTAAGCACAGTATGGGGTATACAAAAATCAAAAAAAGGTCACGGTCGATCTTCCCACCTCTCCAAAGCACAAAATTGTGCCTTACTTAACATCGCTTCTGGAAGAAAAATATCCATTTATGGGGCCCTTGGAGCATCGCAAACCCCATCAGGTTTTTCCCCATCAAATTCCTCTCCTACAATTGTCAGGGTTTGGCAAGTCCCAAAAAAAAACTTGTGTTAAAAAGGTTGAACACACTACATTAGCCTGCCTTAATTCTACTACAAGAAACAATCTCTTTGGAAGCTACAGTAAACTCATCCCTTAAATCCATCTTGCCTTCCTGGCAATTCCTTGGGATAGATGCAACATGATGCTCGGGTGGTCTTGCAGCTAATTGGTGCAAAAAATCAGTCAAGCTACAAACCTCTTGGGCATTAGAGTCTTTCCTAGGCGTCGATATCTTCCTGGAAGGATTGGGGTCAGAACTCGGGCTTCTAAATGTGTATGGTCCCTACTCTGATCGGATCACTTTTTGGGATACACTCTTCAAAAAGAACCTATTGAAAGAGAAACCTGTGATTCTCGATGGAGACCTAAACCTCTCCCTTGGAAATGCTGAAGTCTGGGGATTGTCGGCCCGACAGACCCCCTTTCTGCCCGCATCACACATCTCTTCAACGATATGGGCTTCATTGATCTTCCACCCGTCAAGCTACTACCCACTTGGAGAAACTTGAGGATTGGAGATGCCAGGGAGGAAAAAAGATTAGATCATTTTCTTGTACACGAATCTCTCCTAAACTTGCCCCTTACAAGGGTTCGGTAGCGAAGGAGACTCGGACCACCACCCTATTTGGTTGGAACTAAACTCTAGGCCAAAGAAAACAGCCAGTCCATTCAAATTCAATGAAAAATGGATTGGGGATGAAGACTTCCAGTCTTTGGTCAAAAGAAATTGGAAGATTTACAATCCAGCAGAGGGCTCCCCTGCTGCTGTACATTTTGTGGAAAACTTAAAGCGTTTAAAAAAACTAACCTTAACTTGGGCCAGTGGAAAGCGCATCAAAGAAGAAGCAGAACTAAGACAAATCGAAGAACATTTTGAACATATCTCCTTCTCTGAGGGGGATGATATCACACTCAGCAGTCAAAAGAAAACTTAAGATCACTAGAGACCCGTTGCAAAAATCTCCTAGACGAAAAAAGAAGCCAAATGGCGCCTCAAAAGTAGAGCCATTTGGTTGGACAAAGGAGATGAAAGCATAAAAAATTTCCACCCTTTTGTGAAAGGGAGGAAGTCCACAAACACTATCTGGAATTTACAAGGCCAAGGGCGCTCTCCAAACACCTCTTTTGAGGATCTAGCACAGCTAGGGATCACACATTTCAAAACTCTCTTTAAAGTCAATTCAAGAGAAAACATTACAGACATTATTAAGTCGGGTCTCTACTTCCCCAGTTTCATGGATGAAGATGAAAACAAAGATCTCTTTTTTGAAGTTATGGGAAAATAACTAAAAGAAACAATTCAGATTTTCCAAAAAGATAAAAGCCCGGGGCCAAACGGATGGACCATCGAATTATTTGGGGCCTTATTTGATCTAATAGGAGCATACCTCCTTCAAGTTGTAGAGGAATCAAGGAAAAATGGGCAGATATATGCATCTATAAATACAACCTTTATCGCCCTCATACCCAAAAAAAAGGAACCTCAATCCTTCGATGATTTCTGGCCCATCCCCCTCCGCAATCGTCTCTATAAAATTATAGCCAAAATTATTGCGAGAAGACTAAAACCCATCCTCTCAAATAATATCTCAAAAGAGAAATTCGGGTTTTTGCAAGGAAGACAGATACATGAAGCTATCGGAGTAGCTCAGGAAACTCTACACAGCCTAAAAATCACAAAATCCACAGGAGCCATTCTAAAAATTAACTTGTCAAAGGCTTTCAACCGAGTAAATTGGTCCTACATTAGACTCCTTCTCACTCATTTTTGTTTTGAATTTCCATTTATCAAATGGATCATGGCCTGCCTAAACTCGATATCTTTCGTTTTACTAATAAATGGGGCAGCCACCCCTTTCTTCCACTCTGAATGAGGTCTGAGGCAAGGATGCCCACTCTCACCTCTTCTCTTTCTCCTAGTGGTCGAGTGCCTTAGTGAAGTTATAAACCATGAAGTTCGCTCCAGGAATCTTACTGGAATCTCGATCGCCCCAGGCTAAAAAAATCACCCACCTTCTCTTTGTGGTTGACATACTACTTTTCTGCAGCGGTTGATGACGGGATGCCGAGAAATTGGATGAGATTTTAAAAATGTTTCATCTCGCCACGAGCATGATCATAAATGTACATAAATCAATAATGTCGTTTTATTGGATGGAAGCGGGTACATAAGATTTTTTCAAAGCCCTTTTCCCCTTCGAGATTCTAAATTTCCAGGAAGGAATAAAATACCTCGATTTTCACTTAAAACCAAATGATTATCGGAAGTCGGACTAGTGATGGATACTAGCAAAAATGGAAAACAGATTAAAAGGCTGGAGCTTCAGATGGCTATCAAGAGCAGGAAGGATTACTTTGACAAAATCGGTACTAGAAGGCATCCTAGTCTATTGGATGTCTCTAGCATGGATCCCCAAAGGATTACTAGAAAAAACCAGAAAACTCTACTTTTGTTTTATCTGGTCTGGCACACAGGAAGCATTCAAAAGACCTTGGGCCAAATGGGATATTTTAGCTTGCCCCAAAGCTTTGGGGGGATGGGGTTTAAAAAAAAAATCTTGTTTGCAAAAGCTCTGGAAGACAAATCTAGTTGGATATTACTCACCACAGACAGTATTTGGTCAACTATTCTGATACATAAGTACATAAGACCGGATTCCCTTGAAGACTAGATTCAAAACCTGGAAAAAAAAAACAAAAAAACAAAAAAAAAACAGCTCTATTATTTGGAAATCCATCCAAAATTATTTTAAGGTAATTTCTGATGGACTATCATGGAAAGTGGGCAATGGATCTCGCTTACGAATAGGATTCGACCCTTGGTTGTGCAGTGGGATCAATCATTCACTGAGGCCTGAGTTGATTGACAGTCTACATCAACAAGGTATTTACTACCTCACACGGGTATCAGACCCCTACACCACAAACATCTGGCAACAAGGTTGGAAAAATGTTGAAACCCTCAGGTTACATGATCCACTCTCAAAACCATGGAACAAATACATCTCGCCCCTCCAATCCAGCCACATACACATCAAAAAAGAAGAAGATAAACTCGTATGGAAAAAATCTCCTCTTGGGAATTACACCCCAAAGTTGGGTTATATCACTTTAAATTTTGACCTACAACAAGGAGAAATAACCTGGTGGTGGAGAGGACTCTGGAAAATAAAGTGTCCCCAGAAAGAAAAAAATTGCATGTGGTGTGTACTCAATAATAAATCCCCCACTTGGGACAATATGATAAAAAGAAGCATTGAAGGACCTGTATGGTGTGCCCTTTGCAAAAAAGGAATTGAAAACAACACTCACCTCTTCATCCACTTTCACTTCTCCAAACAGGTATGCAAGGACTCCTCTCTACTCTTAAAACAGAGACTCACCTGGGAGGCATGTTCTGTTGAAACAACTTGGCAACACTGGATCCATCAAAAAACCCACAGGAACATACTAGCCATGCCCTTTATCATCTGCTGGGGATCTGGCTAGCACGCAACAAGGAAATATTTCAAGACAAACCCTCCCTCCCTGAACTTACAGCTGCCAAAGGATTTTCAATTCTCTCACACTTCCCACAGGAAAAAGCTTCCCCTCCCACCCGCTCCACCCCCTCTCCTCCTATTGACTCTACAAATCCCTAGGCATTTTTTGATAGAGCCTCACAAAATCAACTCTGCAGAGGAGGTGCAGCTCTTTACCTCTCCAACAAACACTTCTTCAAACTAAAAATGGGACAGGGAACAAGAAAAAACAACCATGCTGAACTCTTGGCCCTAAAACTACTTCTACAAGTTGTTGGGGAAAAAGGGGTCCAAAATCTCCAAATTTTTGGAGATTCCAAAATTGCAATCAATTGGGCTAGCAAACAACATTCCTGCCAAAACATCGTTTTGCAACCAATCTTAGAGGAAATCTTCAAACTGCTACACACCCTTAATGATTACTCTTTCAAACATGTTTACAGGGAACGAAACAAGCTAGTTGATTCTCTCTCAAAAGTTGGACTACATCTTCCACATGGAACCTGGCACATTTTGGAAACAAAGGAAGAAGACACATTAGAGTTCTTCCATCACCCCTTTATAGAGGCCTTGGGATAAAACTCCAGCCAGTACTTTCCTGTTATTTTGGAAAAAAAATTGGAAAAAACAGTACTATCATAAGAAGATTGACTATGGCATAGTACATTGCGACTCATAGACAACTACAGGATTTCTACAAATCTGATCAGCATTAATATATATGTATCACTCAATGTACTATAATTTCTCATTTTAATGACAAAAGGACAGCACGCCTGATGAAAATCAGATGGAAAGTGCTCAACACATACAGAATGTAATTTTGTCTCTACGGATGAATAAAATTACGTTTTTTTTTTCCATGGAAAAAAAAATAATACATCAATAAATAGATTTAATGCGTTTATAAATATATTACTAAAATATTAATACATTAATAAACTATTAATACACTAATAAATTAATACAATAATAAAATAGTAATACATTGAACTTAATGTATTTAGTAAATCATTATTAAAATATCAATACATTATTACATTATTGTAATGTATAAAGTATTAATACATTAATAATGCAATGTACTAATTAATTAATACATATTGTAATGCATTAATTTAATTAATTAATATATTAATACATTTTTTAATAAGTACATTACTAAAGTATTAATACATTAAAATATTAATAAAGTACTAATACACTAATAAAAATAATACATTAATAAAGTAGTAATACATTATTAAAATATTAATACATTATCACATTAATGTATAAATTTACATTGATGTATAATGCAAGTATTAATTAATTAATACATTAATAAAGTAATGTATTAATTAATTAATGCATTTATACAATATTAAATAATACATTGCAAAAGTATTAATACACTAATAAAATAATACATTACTAGGATATTGATACCCAAAAAAAACTTTTAATATATATATATATTTTTGTAAGTTAGAAATTATATTAAATCATGTGAAGCCAAAATATTACAAATGTCTATCTAGCATCTTTGGATGTGGCAGCATTGCCCTGAAGGGACACCAATGCTGCCACATGGCCCAAAAATTCAAAATATTCATGCAAAACTTGAAGAGCAGTGTAAGATGGTGATCTACAGTGCCACGCAGGGCATAGTTTATGAATTCTAAACTAAGACCAAAAATTGCGAAGACCAAAATTCCCAAAACTGGGTGGTCTCGCATGGCCAAAAACTTATGAAGTAAAGTAACTAGAAGCATAAAAAATGAAACTTGAACCAGAGGAAATTATCCAATGTCAAGGTTGAGCCTTTGCCCTGCGAGAGCCTAACGCATATGCAAGGTGTCTCTGTTGGGCTTATATCTGTCTGAGATAACCTGCATGAGGTCCTGCAGGAAAGTCATCAGGAGGTCCACACGTCACCATCGTTCTATCCCCTTGTTTTGCAGCACGTTAATGGCGGTCTTGATGTCCCATATTCCACACTTGAGATCTTCCAGGGTCTCCTCGGGAGCTTATCTTTCTGCGCATCGGGAGAAATCTGAGGAGAGCGGAGGGGGAGGTGGAGAGTCGGAGGAGGAGGTAGGGCGGTCGGAGGAACGAGTTGAAGGAAAGGGGGCTATGGAGGTGACAAGGGGAGGTGAGGGAGGAGATTGGAGAGGGGGGAAAGGAGGAGGTGGAGGGAGGTGAGGTGGGAATGGAGGAGGTGGAGTGAAGCCGAGGGAATTTCCTAGGTTTTCAAACCATTCTATTCGATAGGAAAAAGGATTCGACAATGGGGAGAGGTCCAAGGTACTGTCTCAAGTCGGTTTGTTAAGCCCTAATATTGGCTCAGTACCCCTTAATTGGGGCATATTCTATTAGTAATGTTATTTTATTTATGTCGGCTTTAGGCCATTAGTACCTCCTAGTCTCCTATATATACCAAGGAGACATTTTCATTTTGAATCATCTTGTACTGGAACATTTAAGAGGGGTAAAAGGAGGTTGTCCCCTCGAAGAGGCTTATTATCTGAAATTATCTCTTTTTCAAAGCGTTGAGTACTTTTTCTGAGGTTTTTCTATGCTATATTGATATTTGGTTCTTAACATATGGCTTCGGAGCTCAAGGTCTTGGGGTTTTGCTGCTACATCTGAGACACCTTGGAATTTTCGCTATAACTTTTTTTCTACAACGTTTCAGAAGGAACGACTTGGAGGATATTTAGTAGAAAGATCAAGGTACGTTGGGTTAAAAATTCAACTCCTGAGGCCTTATAATTTCGGAAATACAGCCTGTAAAAGATAGGGTTCTGGAATCATCCTGACCTGAGTCATTGAAGAATTTTCGCTATAAAAAAATTTTTGTAATGTTTCAGACCCTGCCCTCTAGAGGCCATTTACAGAAATTAGTAAGGTATCTGTGGTAAAAATTTTAGCTTCTAGGTCATCTTACATTTGTAGATACACCTTGTGTAAGATAGGGTATCTGACTAGTCCTATTGACTAGTCTCAAGAAGGTGTTCTAGATAAAACAATCATAACTTCTTCCTAGAGTATCCAAATTGAGTGGGACTGGTTGCATTAGATCGTGGACAGTCTGTATTATCTTGGGTGTGAGTTTCAGAATTTTATATCAATTATTTTGTGTGGGGCACGCTATACAAGTGATATCTCCTGGAAAGGCAAAAAATCAACAAGTTGTGGGGAAGTTACCGTAAATTCCACTTGGCACATCCAATTTTGATCAGACCTATGGCATTGCAGAGAAGAAATATCAGAGAACTACATAAAAGAAAGTTTCATACCCAGAAGGGCTGAAACTTGGGAGATACAACAGAAGAAATATTGTCTAGCAGAACCACCTCAAAATCAAGGTTCAAAAGTGATACTTGGCCAACATGCCACCCAAAAAGGGAACTTCTACACCAACTAAACCTCCAGAAAATCCTACTTGGACTCTTAATGAAGGTGAATAAATGCGTAGGGACATAAATGATTTACAAAAGAAAATAGTTACAAAAGATGAACTACAAGAGATGATGGAGGGTTTAAAAGGGGAGATCATGGAAGTATTGAAAAACTTCGTAATAGAGAAGACACCTGAAAGTGAAAATGCATCCCATGAAATTCATAATGAGGACACAAGGAAGGTGAATCAAGAATGGAGAAACTCCAACTTTGGTTTGAAGACCAACCACGTTCCTAAGATTGATATGAGGAAGTT
>ML780636.1:540144-551816 GCA_009831015.1 Picea engelmannii | reverse complement strand
TAGATTGTGAAGAGGAGGAAGAAGAAGAACAAGAACCATCTCAAGATGAAAACGTAGAAGAAATTTCGTCTGAAGAGTTGACTCCCACGATATCGTGTAATGCATTGGCTGGAATTAGCACTCCTCAAACCCTCAAGATTGAATGATACATCTGTTAGCGTCGGAAGTCACTCCTGGATTTCTTGCAGGAGCAGAGCCCGACACCCATCAGTTTAATGTCATGGTTTGCTTGTAAAGGGATGATCAAATGGAGATGAAGACTCGAGGAGATATTACTCTAACTTGGGGACTGGGTCTGGTACGCAAGTAACAAAGGAGGTCTCGACCTAACTTCAGCCAGTGAGTTGATTTAAAGGTGACCGGGTGGAAGACTTAGTAAGAAAAGTGAACAAACAGCTTTGGGCAACAGGCTTTCGGAAGTTTGCAGAAGAAAGACTCTGAATGCAAGATCTACTTGGTTCAGGGTCTCAAGAAACTGAAAGGGGACTTGACTGGATCCTCCAATTCCAAGTCGCTCAGCGCTGGGGAAAGTCACAAGAACTGATTAGAAACGACGTAACTGTTACAGTGATCCAACCTTCATCATCCTATAACAGCTACAGCTCGACTGGATCCTCCAATTCCGAGTTGTTCTAACACAGTGTAACAAAGACGTAAAAGAAACTAGCATTCAAAAGACAAGAAATCTCAAAGGTTCATACATAACCAGAGTATCAATGCTTCATTAAAGATTTACAACCGGGAGCTCTGCTCAACCATCGATACTTACAAAATACAAAAACTGAGTCTATATACTCAGGAAACTTCACCTCACAGAGGCCTGTACAGTCACTCAAAGCTGGGTGTCCCTTCAGTCAAACTCGTACTGATGTCTTCTTTTAAGCGCCATCTTAACTAAGCATGGCTCTTGTAAGGAGAGTAGCTGAGCCATTAAGTGTTGGGCTAGCATGTGCAGACTTTTTTGTTGAGTCGGGGACTTCGCATGGCTTCTCTGGGAAAATCAATACACAGGACCTACTCGGGCAGACGGCTTGCCAGAACATCCATTCCCTCACTTAATGAATGAGTGGAAGTCTCAACCACCCACACCTACCGTCATTTACTCTAGGCGAGAAACAGTAAGGAGATCAGATCCGATGGCGCCTAGAGGTCGCGATGATCCCCTCTGCAACCGAACTCAGCACCTCAGGCCTTCTTTATGCAACCCCTTCCTCTCCCCAAGTGACCATGGGCTATGACCATATGCTTTCGACGCTCGCGAATATGAAAGGGCTAACCTTTGCTGATTGAAATCGCGATGAGCGATATGCTGAGAAGGCTTAATCTAGCACCGCGTGTCCTTCTAGATCTGACGGTTCTTACTTCTCCTGGCGATACCGTGGGCCCGGGCCCGAGATTCTCCCGACACCTCGCACCTCGAAAAATAACGGAGCTGTTTTTTGCGTGTTGGAGTCGTGATGGGCGAAACATCGAGATGGCTCTACTCGCTGCCAGGTGTCCCTTCTGGATGGACGGCTGAGATCTTCTCGGCAATGCTATGGGCCCGAGTCCGAGATTCTCTCGGCACTTCACGTCTCGTGGCTGGGAGGAGCTAGACCTTCTGTTTCAAAGTCGCGATGGGCGAAAAGGCGAGGAGCCTAATCGCGCACCACGTGTCCCTCTGGATGGGCTGCTGAGATCTTCTCGACAATGTTGTATAGCTCTTTTTACTGTTGGTTCCCTCCACACGTAACCGTCAGCTAAGTCTTAAGTGCTAGCGCCTCTCGCAACTCGCGACCTCGCAAGTTGGAGTGTCAACCTTGGCACTCTCTCTCCGCGAAATCTCGAGAGGCGATGGCTCTTTTCTTTTCCATAATTCTCGCGACTCGCGATCTCGCGCGACCAAAGGATATGGTCCGCCCTCCGAACTCACGAACCCCGAGTTCAAGAAATGAACCTCCACATCAACTGATCATGATCAACGGCCCTCGCTACTTCGCGAGTTCTCCACGAAGACTTCTGACCATTCACCCCTTTAACAACTTCTGCGCTAAACTTGGCGTGACTCAGTTGAGTGCAATTACCCGCCGACCGTTGATCTGTTTCGTAAAAAATACCTTGGATATTGCCGACGACACTTTGCCCGCTCGCTTCACCTGCTACTTGGAAAAACAGGGATTCTCCTGTGTTGCGCTTGATTATTTCGTGCAACTTGCAGATCTGAACACTCTTAGGCCCGAGACAAGAAATGTCGCTAACATTTGGCTCCACGGGGGATAGAGTCGTCCCTGTGATGCTCTAAGGACTCATTTTGCAGTTCCAGTGCCTTGTTGTTGGGCTATGGAGTCATTTATTAAGCCGAAAACATGCAAAAAGAAAACAAAGAAGTAAAGGACAATATTTACAAACCAAAGGAGCCGTCAAAGGCTCAAAAGAAACATTTCTTCAGAAAATGTCCATTCACTGGGCTGTTGAAAGCTTCTTCGCCCTCCAGACCTTGCAACCTGTATGTATTGTTTGAGAAAACTTCAGAGATTTTGAAGGGCTCGATCCACAGGGCTTCAAATTTGTCGTGTTTGCCTTTATCCTGTCTGGGGGCATCCCACTTAAGTACCAAGTCCCCGATCTCGAACTCTTTCTTCCTGACCTTTCTATCAAAAGCCTGCTTGATCTTTTGCTAATGACTATAAGTTGCATCCCTCACCTGTTCCCTGATCTGCTGCACTTCCACTATCTGATGAATTCTTCTGATCATATGATCTGGTTCTCCCTCATAGTCTTGAAAGAACTTCACCACAGGTAAGGTGAGCTGAGTAGGGAAAATTGCCTCTGTTCCGTAGACCAGCTGAAACGGCGAAGTGCCCAGAGATTTCTTCATTGTCACACGATCAGCCCACAGAGCAAACTTCAACTTCGAATCCCAGGCCCTTTTGTTGTCTTCCAGCAATTTCTTGATGATCCTTATTAGGCTTTTGTTGGAGGACTCTGCTAAACCATTACCTTGGGCGTAGTAGGGAGTGGAGTGAATTAATGAGATCTGGAATTGTTCACAGAACTTAATCAAAGGCTCATACTTGAAAGAAGCAGCGTTATCGGTGATGATCCTGTTGGGACAGCCAAATCTGGCTATGATATCCTCCAGGAAGATGATAATTACTTTGTGTGTTGCGCTTCTGGTGGGGATAGCTTCTATCCACTTGGTGAAATAATCTGTTGTAGTCAGGATCCATCTGTGCTGACCACTTGAGGGAGGATGAATTTCTCCGATGAAGTCCAACCCCCATTGCTGAAATGGTGTTGAAGCTACTATAGGCTTCAACGACAGTGATTTGAACTATTGTTTTCCTGAGAACTTCTGACATTTGATGCAAGCTCTGATTTTTCTGTAGACATCGGGAAATAAAGTGGTCCAGTAATACCCAGCTCGGAGGATCTTATGGGTTGTGGTCTTCCAGAAGTGATGACCCCCACAAAGGCCACTGTGGAAATCAAAGGTAACCTGCTGAACTTCTTGTGGGTCCAGGCACCTTAAGAATACCCCTAAAGGATCTTTCCAGTACAAGGTTTAGTCGATGAGGCAATACCTTACTGCCTTGAGCTATAAATCTCTCACCTTGCTTTTCTCCATTCCATCAGGAGGCCTCAATTCTCACAGAAAGTACAAGATATCCTTGTACCAGGGGTATGCTGTTAGTGATAGGGCACCCTGAGAGTTCTTGTCAGGTGACTTAGCTTGTGGGCCTTTTGAACAGGCGTTTATGAAACCAATCCCCAAAGCTTTGTAATTAGACTCAGCCAGTAACTTGGCCAAACCCTGCCCCTTTATCAGCCTTGTGGGCTTAATCTCCAGATCAAATTCTAGGATCTTAGCGATCCATTTACCTCTTCTCTCGTCTATGTCTGGTTGTATAAGAATGTCCTTCACAGAGGCTGAAGGAACATACGCAGTGATTTTTGAGTGCAAGACATACACTCTGAAAGCTTTGAGAGATTTCACCAAGGCATAGGCCTGCTTCTCCATGATCTCGTACCGGAGTTCAGCATCTCTCAACGCCTTGTTGTAGAAGGCAATAGGTTGCTCTCGCCCTTGATCGTTTTTCTGCAACAAGACTACTGCTACTGTATCACAGGAAGCAAAGGAAAAAATCAGGAAATCTCTAGAATAATCAGGACTGATTAGCACAGGTGCCTCGGTCAATGCCTTCTTTATTTGGATAAAATATTCCCTGGGTTCGATGGTCCATTTTACTTCATTTCCCTTCCTGAGCATGGTTGTGATGTGTTTCACCAACTTGGAAAAATTTGAGACAAATCTCCTCAGAAAATTTATCTTCCCCAGAAATGCCTGAACTTCCTTCTTAGATCTGGGAAGTGACAGGGTCTGAAGCGCTTCTACCATGCTAGGGTCAATCCTTACTCCCTCTGCTGACACTATATGGCCTAAAATATTCCCTTCTTTCATAGAAAAAAAAGATTTCTTGGGGTTTAAAGATAAGCCATACCTCCGACACTTCAGGAAAACCCTCTTCAAATGGTAGCAGTGCTCCTTGTCCGTCCTGGAAAAGACCGTGATGTCATCTAAATAGATCACTACAAACTGGTCTTTTTCCCCGATGAAGGCTATGTCCATGGCCCGCTGAAATGTTGCTCCTGCATTCATCAGTCCGAAATTCATTTTGGCATACATGAATGTGCCCCAAGGAGTGGTGAAGGCCATTTTTTCCCTGTCCTCAGGCATGACTGATATCTGATTGTAACCAGAGAAACCATCAATCATGGATATTCTAGATGCACCAGTGACCTTCTGCAATATGTGCTCCATGTTGGGTAGGGGATAATTATCTTTCCTTGAGCTCCTGTTCAGATTCCTGAAATCAACACAGAGCCTGATTTCCCCACTTTTCTTCCTTACCGGGACCAAATTGGCCACCCACTCGGAATATCTCAAGGGGACAATAATTTGGGCATCTAGCAGCTTCTTCACTTCTCTTTCCATGACAGGTAGCAACATGGGATTTATCTGCCTCAGCTTCTGCTTGAATGGCTTAGCCTCTTCTTTCAGTGGGATCTTGTGCTCAATGACTGATGTGTCATACGTCTTAAGGTCTTCGTAGATCCATGCGAACACATCAGCAAACTCTCTCAGCAACTTGGTATATTCAACCCTCTGCTCCTTGGTCAAACTCCTTGATAGCTTGACAAATTTAGGCTCCTTTGGTGTGCCAATGTTGCACTCAGTTGTGTCATCACTATCGGCTGAAACTCTCCCCTTTACTGCCACATCATTCTCATCAAACAATCTCTCTAATGGGACCAGTCCTCTTGGAATATGATTGCTAGGAAACTGAATAATGTGACGCTTTTCTATTTTACTTAGCAACTCACCCCCATCAAACCTTTCCTCAGAGATGGAATCTTGGTCGATATGCATTTATGAGAATTCTTCAATAGTCTCCAAGAACTTCTTGATCTCAAGATCGTCCTCAAACACCTTCCAATGCTTGACATTGTCAGGTATGGAGGGCCTGTATTTTACTTCTACGTCATACCTGAGCTTGGGCAGCAAGGGTACTTTGAAATTGCTTGTTGATGTAGCCAAAGAATCTGCCACTGTGTTCTCCTTTCTTGGGATGAAAGAAATGTTAAATGCTGAGAAGAAACTGTCAATTAGGTCCCATACCTCATTTTTGTAACTCCTGAGTTGAGGATGCTTGGCCTGATAAGCACTTTTGATCTGCTGGATTACCAACTCGGCGTCTCCGAACACCGCTACCTCCTAAATTCCCATTTCCTTTGCGGCTCTTAATCCTAGGATAAGAGCCTCATACTCTGCCACATTGTTGGTGGTTTCGAATTCCAGCTTATATGACAGGGATATGGTCTCCCGAGCAGGTGACACGAAAACCACCCCAGCTCCAGCGCCTTCTCGGGAACAGGCTCCATCAAAAAACATTTTCCAAATGGGGGTGATGGAGGGAGGGACTTCAGGGGAAACAGTGGGTTGATTTCTAAGTTTGAGAGGAGGCTCGGGGGCATGGGTGAGTTGTAGTAAACTAGAGCCTAAATCAGTGTCCAAGGCGAAGATGGGATAATTGGTCAGGTTGGCTTCATCACTGATTATGTAGGCCAGTTGGTCTTCTCTGTATAGTCTTCTATGCTCTCCTCCAAACACTGGGATAGTAGCATATGTGAGGTCCATCTGCAAGGTTCCCCCCAATCTTTTAATCCACGATCTTGACAACAACATACCAAACTTTGGGGGGACATCAGCCACTACAATATCCATGACCACACTTTTCATAGGCAACTGAAACAAGGTCACGACCAAGTCTTTGATAACCCCAAGACATTGGACCCTCCTGGAGTCAAAAGAATAGAGGTCATGATAGGCTCGGGTGACTTCTAGTCCTAACTCTTCCATGACAGTTTTGGGCATGAGGTTGTGGGAGGCCCCTGAATCCATCAAGTAGTTGTGCAGCACTTTATCGTGTATGTTCAAGGATGTGTAGAAGGGAGGGGATGAATCATCTCTATCTTCCACCATGGGACCTAGGACAACTGCTGGCTTTTCGTCTTGGAGGTTTATGGAGTCTGTGGGAGGGGAAGAGGTTTCGGACTGTAAAAGCTCAGAGAAGCGTCTTTTGAACTCTTGATGTTTGATTAGCTCAGTGAGAGGCATAGGGATTCTGATCTTTTGGATCTCGTGCTCGAAATTAAAAGGAGATGCAAGCTTTGGAATCTCTCTTATTTCAGGAACCTGATTTTGAATAATAGGAGAGGGGGGTTGGGCCTTCTTACCTCTGTGAGCGTCTGCTACTTGATTAGCAGGTTTCTCTGTCCTGGTGGACTGCTCAGGAATATCAGGTGTTGTTGTCCTTTTATTGGACCTCAGTTTGTACCTGCCTCGGCCGCCGCTAGCCTTGTCTCCCTTGCTCAATTCATTTAGTTGGTTGTTCATGAGAGACTCATCATATGCTGATTGGGTGAGATGAGGAAAAGGAGGAGTGTCCCCGAAGCAATGGATTTCAGGATCAAGCTCATATGTTTCTCTTTCTTCCTCATCAGCCACCAAATTGTTCTGAAAAGGGAGCTGAATTCTCTGATCGTCTCTGTCCCTTCCCCTTTCTCTATGCATAATCGGGGGAGCGATATTATTCGGCCTTCTGAATCCTCCTTTGTTTTCGGCGTTCTGAGGACCCTTGTATGCTTGTCTCCCTTCCACTTTCATTTTCTCCATTTCTGCAGACAGAGATTTCACCATCCTGGTCAGTTCATCCACTTGAGGGTGGGGGACCAACGGGCCGATAGTTGAGGTTTCTAATCTTCCCTTTTTTCTGTCTACGTCGGTTGTGTTCCTCAGCCTGTCAGCTGCTGATGCATTAGATTCCACCTCTATGGTCGCATCTTTCATTTGAGCTAAGGAGGCGGCTCTTCTTTCCCTCAATAAAAGACAGAAATCAGGGCCAAATGCACTAGCATAAGAGATTTTAGTTGAGGCTTCTGAAGGCTTTATTTCGGCAGGAATTTTATTATACATCTTATTGAATCTTTTGGAGAAGTTTGAGACAGCCTCTCCTTCCATCTTCTTCAGGGACACGAACTCTGTCATGTAGTACATGAAATCTTTCCTATCACCCCACTGCCTGAGGAAAGCATTATCCAGGGCTTCAATCCCAGCGATGGATCCCGGGGCCAATCCTCTGAACCACTTCCTCACCTCGCCATCCAGGCTCTGGACAAAGACTCTCATCCAGACATCTTCATTTTCAATGTTGAGGTTGTCTGTATAACTATAGAAAGCAGCCATGTGCTCTTCGGCAGTTATATCTCCTTCCCCAGTAAACTTGGGCATATACTTCAAGTAGTCTCCAGCAGGGAGAGGATTCATAGGATGGGGTAGGATTAAGGGAGCATATCTGGTAGTGACTATGGCATCCATTCTATTCGGAGGGGGATTAGAACCAGCCATAGGGATATTAGGTGGAGGAGAACTTGGAGGAGAAGGAGTTCGTGAAGGGGCTACTGGGAATGAGTCTCGAAGCGGAGTGGGAAACAAGAGAGGATCTAAGGAGAAAGCTAACGGGCTCAAGTCAGCAGGTGTTTTTCTTTGTGCAGGAGTGGGGAAATCTTCTATAGTTCTAGGTCTATGCCAAGGTCTGGCTTCGGAAGAGAGGGGAGTGACAAGGATTTCTCCCTCCAATCCTAGACCAGGAGGGGAAAACTCAGCAGGAACACTCCCAAAATTCAGGAAACGGGAAACCTCTGAAAGAGGTCTATTAATAAACTGAGGAGGATAAAAAGGAGTTCTTACAGAAGGAGATGGTGGATTACCTGGTTCGGCAGTGGAAGCTTCTTCTTCAGAGGCCTTTCCTTTCCTGAGAACCGCCTCTGGATCTGTTTCAGGCGTAGCTAGAGGCAGTTGTGGATGTGACCGCATATGTCTGCCTCTGAAAGCCACAATTAAGGTGGCGGGTTCACTCCAGTGGAGTCATCACGATGGAGTCGTCAAGTGCACAGTAGCAATCTTCAAGTTCTGATATCTGATGCACCTTCAGAATCAGCTAATTGTTGTCGTTCTACCCAGGGAAAATCTTCAATTTCATCCCCGGCAGCGGTGCCAGAAATGTTAGCGTCGGAAGTCACTCCTGGATTTCTTGCAGGAGCAGAGCCCGACACCCATCAGTTTAATGTCACAGTTTGTTTGTAAAGGGATGATCAAATGGAGATGAAGACTCGAGGAGATATTACTCTAACTCAAGGACTGGGTCTGGTACGCAAGTAACAAAGGAGGTATCGACCTAACTTCAGCCAGTGCGTTGATTTAAAGGTGACCAGGTGGAAGACTTAGTAAGAAAAGTGAACAAACAGCTTTGGGCAACAGGCTTTCGGCAGTTTGCAGAAGAAAGACTCTGAATGCAAGCTCCGCTTGGCTCAGGGTCTCAAGAAACTGAAAGGGGACTTGACTGGATCCTCCAATTCCAAGTCGCTCAGCGCTGGGGAAAGTCACAATAACTTATTAGAAATGACGAAACTGTTACAGTGATCCAACCTTCATCATCCTATAACAGCTACAGCTCGACTGGATCCTCCAATTCCGAGTTGTTCTAACACAGTGTAACAAAGACGTAAAAAAAACTGGCATTCAAAAGACAAGAAATCTCAAAGGTTCATACATAACCAGAGTATCAATGCTTCATTAATGCTTTACAACCGGGAGCTCTGCTCAACCATCGATACTTACAAAATACAAAAACTGAGTCTATATACTCAGGAAACTTCACCTCACAGAGGCGTGTACAGTCACTCAAATCTGAGTGTCCCTTCAGTCAAACTCGTACTGATGTCTTCTTTTAAGCGTCATCTTAACTAAGCATGGCTCTTGTAAGGAGAGTAGCTGAGCCATTAAGTGTTGGGCTAGCCTGCGCAGACTTTTCTGTTGAGTCGGGGACTTCGGCATGGCTTCTCTGGGAAAATCGATACACAGGACCTCCACGGGTAGACGACTTGCCAGAACCTCCATTCCCTCACTTAATGAATGAGTGGAAGTCTCAACCACCCGCACCTACCGTCATTTACTCCAGGCGAGAAAGAGTAAGGAGATCGGATCTGATGGCGCCTGGAGGTCGCGATGATCCCCTCTGCAACCGAACTCAGCACCTCGGGCCTTCTTTATGCAACCCCTTCCTCTCCCCAAGTGACCATGGGCTATGACCATATGCTTTCGGCGCTCACAAATATGAAAGGGCTAACCTTTGTTGATTGAAATCGCGATGAGCGATATGCCGAGAAGGCTTAATCTGGCACCGCGTGTCCTTCTAGATCTGACGGTTTTTACTTCTCCTGGCGATACCGTGGGCCCGGGCCCGAGATTCTCCCGGCACCTCGCACCTCGAAAAATAACGGAGCTGCTTTTTGCGTGTTGGAGTCGCGATGGGCGAAGCACCGAGATGGCTCTACTCGCTGCCAGGTGTCCCTTCTGGATGGATGGCTGAGATCTTCTTGGCAATGCTATGGGCCCGAGTCCTAGATTCTCTCGGCACTTCGCGTCTCGCGGTTGGGAGGAGTTAGACCTTCTGTTTCAAAGTCGCGATGGGCGAAACGGCGAGGAGCCTAATCGCGCACCACGTGTCCGTCTGGATGGGCAACTGATCTTCTCAGCAATGTTGTATAGCTCTTTTTACTATTGATTCCCTCCACATGTAACCGCCGGCTAAGGCTTAAGTGCTAGCGCCTCTCGCAACTCGCGACCTCGCGAGTTGGAGTGTCGAACCTTGGCACTCTCTCTCCGTGAAATCCCGAGAGGCGATGGCTCTTTTCTTTTCCATAATTCTTGCGACTCGTGATCTCGCTCGACCAAAGGATATGGTCCGCCCTCCGAACTCACGAACCCCGAGTTCAAGAAATGAACCTCCACATCAACTGATCACGATCAACGGCCCTCGCTACTTCGCGAGTTCTCCACAAAGACTTCTGACCGTTCACCCCTTTAACAACTTCTGCGCTAAACTTGGCGTGACTCGCCTGAGTGCAATTACCCACCGACCGTTGATCTGTTTCGCAAAAAAGACATTGGATACTGTCGACGACACTTTGCCTGCTCGCTTGACCTGCTACTTGGAAAAACAGGGATTCTCCTGTACTGCGCTTGATTATTTCGTGCAACTTGCAGATCTGAACACTCTTAGACCCGAGACAAGAAATGTCGCTAACAACATCAAAAAGAAAAAGGTAATAGTCCTAATTGATTCTGGCAGTACTCATAATTTCATTCACTATAAATTAGCCAAAGATCTCAATTGCTTTGTATATCCGGCGCCATAGTTTCAAGTAATGATTGCAGATGGAGGAACTATCAATTGCTCAGGAAAATGCAATAAGATCAATCTTACTACGGGGGAATATGTAATGAATAGTCCAATGATTTCTATACCCATGGGTGGTGCAGATGTTGTACTACGAATCCAATGGTTACAGTCATTAGGAACAGTGGCTTTTAATTTTCAAGAACTTTTCATGAAATTTTCATTGGAAGGAAAAGAAATTGAGTTAAGAGGTATCACATGGAAACCCGGTAAGGTGATAAGCTCAAACAGCATGACAAAATTATTGAAAAAGGGGCATCAAGGCGTTATTGAAAAATTATGCTCACTAGATGTTCAAACATATAAGCCATCTATTCCTCAAGATCTCCAAAGGATCATTGATAAGAATTTCAAAGTATTTGAAGATATTCCCAAAGGTCTTCCACCCACTCGAAATCATGATCATGAAATTCACCTAATTCCTGAGAGTGTTCCTCCTAACATAAGGCCATATAGATACCCTTACACCTAGAAGAGTGAAATTGAGTGCATGGTTGAAGAAATGTTAGAGGCTAGCATTATTAGACCTAGCCAAAGTTCTTACTCTACACCAGTGGTAATGGTATTCAAGAAAGATAACTCATGGCGTATGTGTCCAGGTTATAGAGAGCTCAACAAGATCACTATTAAAGATAAGTTTCCCATTCCCATCATTGATGAATTGTTAGATGAACCACATGGAGCAATCTATTTCACAAAATTGGATCTTCGTTCAGGGTATCATAAGATCAGAATGAAGGAAGAAGATATCCCAAAAACAGCATTCTGAACTCATGAAGGCCATTATGAATTTTTGGTCATGCCTTTTGGCCTTACAAATGCACCTTCCAC
>ML780636.1:506365-518970 GCA_009831015.1 Picea engelmannii | reverse complement strand
TATATATATATATATATATATATATAATTTTAATATTAAATTTCTTGTTTTTTTTGGAGTTAGACCATTGTTTCTTTCGAAGGGTTAGACCATTGAATATATATATATATATATTTCATAATTTTTGTTTATTAGATTTCTTTTCTTTGTAATTAATTGAGTGAGTTGGAAATGAATATATAGTTCTTTAAGAACTAGCGACTTTTCATTTATCTTTTGAAAATAGAGTAATGGTTTGCCTCGTTGATTGCCCTCTATTGCGGTCTTATTATATGTGAGTAAAACGGACTATCTTTATTGTTCTAGGGGTAATGGATAGGTCCCACTCTTAGTGGATTGGGGTTCATTGTCGGTAAGATGGATTGGGGTTCATTGTTGGTAAGATGGACGTGGTTTGTGTTTTTGGTGTTTGCATATTTACTTATATATAACATATAACATTGTGAACTCATAAGGTGTAGATCAATTGATTTATGTTCGATTTACTCCCTATCAAATTACAAGGAAGATTATATTTCCATAATAAAAAATTATAGCTTATTTATTTATTATTTTTATTCATTTCAATTATACCACTTACTCCACAAAAAGTAAAAGAACTCTTTTTGAATGTTCAAATGATGTCATGGTTTCATAATCATAATTTCCAATGGAGTAATATAATTCTAAAAAGTCTTTGTATTTCCTAATTACAATTATCTATGTTTAGAGATTTGAAAAATCAAATTTAAAATGGATTTATGATGATATATATTTTGGAGACAATTAATATCACTATACTCATCTTTTTATATTGTGATATCTCAAATTTCGTTCAAAATTCCTTACATTTTTTATAAACTTTAAGAATGTTACACTGTAATGATGAGCTAAACAAACACAAATACATATATGGTTTTGTTGGTAGAGTTTTAGTGTTATAAATATATTCAATGGTGAAATTGTAACATTTTTAGAACAACGTACAATGTTGCAATGAAAAGGTATGTGTTAGATGATTAATGTCTATAATGTCATGCAAGGAACATGCAATGTCTATTCAAGCAAGTCAATGCCAAGGATACTAAGAAGTGTGTTTGTTTAACATAGCTAGAAGAGGAGAGGATCGTAATGTTACATAATGAAGGAAGCAATATTAGTTGTTAGCGCGTGAATTTTACACAACTTTTTGTAAGTTTAAGAGGGATAGAAACTAATTAACATGGTATATCCAATAATTTTCCTTGAAACTTATGTTACAATATATTCCTTAGCTATATACACTCACATGCAAACGGGATGGGAATCAATGCACTAAATCAATTTTATCTATATTTTTTCTTCAATCAACACATTGAATCAATTTACTTTGCACCCTATTACCCATATTTACACATAACATTATTGATGAATCAATGCACTAAATCAATTTTATCTATATTTTTTCTTAAATCAACGCATTGAATCAATTTAATTTACACCCTATTACCCATATTTACACATAACATTATTGTATCAATGCTAAAATCAATGGACTACATTATCAATGAAATCAATGCATTGAAAGAATTTCCTCTTTCTTTAAAACTTGGTTGAGATTTTCTTTTATAACTCTTGTAAGTAAAAATATCATTACAAAAAAAATATTTTTTCTTTGCTCCATTTAAATAATGGATTATTTTACTTTAATAAAGGAATGCAAATCCTACCAAATGGATAGCTTTTACAACTTCTTGTAAATAAAAGTACTATTACCCAAAAATATATATATATATATATATATATATATATATATATAATATTTGCTGACTTCAAATAATTTGGTTATTTTATTGATAAAGAAATGCAAATCCTACAAAATGGAAAGTTATCTTCGAATGATGTTAATGTAATTTTTAGATAGACCACTACTCATTAACATGGTTTATTGTCAAACTACAATGATAAAGTATAGTTGCAATTTTAATAAAAGGGTTGTTTTTATTAGTAAATATTTAAAAATCTCGAAAAGAGTTGTTCTAGCTTTGTTTAATAAGAGGCCCTATTATTTCATGAATATGTTAACATTAATTAAAATCAATGAAGAAATGTTATTAGAATGTTCTCTTTGATATGTGATTGTTTTACATGGTGTATCCTCAAAATCAACTTCTCAAATAGCTCAATATAAGGGACATTATGCATTTCTTTCAACACCATATTTTTCAACTCCTGATATTTAGGCACATACAATCTGCCCCTATACATGAGGATTCCATCCTCTCTCAACTCATAATCTTTAATTTTCTGCTGAAAATTACTTTGTTGTAATGTTTCTTTTGTTTGCATATAATGTTGATATGATTTTGCAACTTCCAAAATTGTATCTTTCAAATCATATTTGTACATGCTAATGGTTGTAGCATGCATGTCATGCACCCTCCTGTTGACTGCATCAACCACCTTGTTCTCTTTTTCTTTGATATGCTTTATATCAAAGTCATACTTACTGAGGAATTCCAACCATCTAATTTGTATGGCATTCTAAGTTGGTTATCCAAACAAATATTTCAAACCACTATTGTATGTCCTCAACTCAAATATTTTTCCCATAAGATGATGCCTCCACATATTTAAGGCATGAACTATGGCTATCAATTCTAAATCATGTGTGGCATAGTGCCTCTCATGTTCCTTCAACTTCCTTGACTCATAGCATATCACATGCAAATTTTGGGTAAGGACTCCTTTAAGCCCTTCCTTGCAGGCATCAATGCACGTAATGAAATTTTTGTTTGGATCAACAATATTCAAGATTTGTGCACTTGTCAATAAATTCTTCAAGTGTTGAAAAATGTCTTCACATTCAGAGGTCCACTTGAACTTCACACCCTTCTTTTGAAAATAAGTTATTGGATGTGTAATCCTTGAGAAGTCTTCAATAAATCTTCTATAATAACCAACAATTACCGTGAACAATCTCACCTCTAAGACATTCTTTGGTGTTGGTCATCCTCTAATGGATTATATCTTCTCAAGGTCCATTGTTATCCCTTCCTCTGAAATAATATGACCCAAATGATGAATTTTCCTTTGATAAAATGAGCACTTTCTCAGCTTGGCATACAGTTGATGCTGAGGAAAAACCATAGTGGTCTGAAATATTTGTTTGGATAGCCAATTTTGAATGTTAGACAAATTAGATGGTTGGAATTCCTCAGTCATAATAACTTTGATATAAAGCATATCAAAGGTAAAGAGAACACGGTGGTTGATGCACTCAACAAGAGAGTGCATGCTACATCCATTAGCATGTACAAATATGATTTTAAAAAAAAATGGAAGCTGCAAAATCATATCAGCACTATTTGCAAACAAAAGAAATATTACAACAAAGTAATTTTCAACAGAAAATTAAAGATTATGAGATGAGAGAGGATGGAATCCTCATATATAGGGGCAGAGTATATGTGCCTAAATTTTAGGAGCTAAAAAATATGGCACTGAGAGAAATGCATAATGTGCCTTATGTTAAGCACCCAAGATACCAAAAAACAATTGCAGTTGTAAAGAATCAACATTTTTGGCCTGGTATGAAGAAATAGGTGGTTGATTATATAGCCAGATGTATAGAATGTCATAAGGTAATGGTTGAGCACAGACATCCAGTTGGATTGTTACAACCATTGCCCATTCCTAAGTGGAAATGGGAAGTTGTGACAATTGATTTTATTACCAAGCTGCCTAGAACAGTGAAGTAGCATGATTTCATCATGATGGTGGTGGATAAGCTAATTAAAGCTACTCATTTTATTCCAGTGAATCTAACTCACAAAGCATCCAACATTGCATAAATTTACATGAGAGAAATTGTTAGGCTACATCGTGTGCTTAAGGAAATTGTTTCTGACAAAGATCCCAAGTTCATATCACATTTCTGGAAGAGACTAAATAAAATATTGTAGATTAATAACATCAAAATAAGTGTATTCAATAACACGGATCCAAAATGATTGAATTATAATGGTTAAAAACATTTGTTTCCTCCTAGTATGTTACAGGTTCAACTCAAGAGGGGGGTAGGGTATGTACACCTTCGTAAACTTTAGTAGTCAAATTGTTGCGCGAAGGGAGTCTCATGTCCCACAAACAAGGGAGCCTCATACACCAATTTGGTGTTTGGCTTGACCGTGACCTTAAAAATATATTCTTATTTTTTTTTTGCAAAAACTGGGAAATTTAATTCATTAAAAAGGGCGTGACCAGGGTCGTTGGGTACAAAAAGTGGGCTGGTATAAATAGCAAAAATCCAGCTCCATTACTCCAACTATTATCCAAGATTCCTTTATATTCCTATAATACCAAAGTTGGTTGAAACTATTACTACATTGCACTTAATATATCCAGTAGAAAACACCCAGAATATATACCAAAAACAGTACATGATTATGTTGGATTTCGAGTCCTAGTTCTTGTCACCATTGGATGGGATATTGAGGGTGTCGTTTTCTTCTTTCTGACAACCATCCAACCAACATTTATAAATAGAGGAATCGACGCAAGTCCTGCCATTCAGTCATTTCCTCGATCTGGAGGGTCTGATTTTTTTATGCCTCAGCTTCATCTACCTCATCTTCCCAACTTACCAATGCATTGGAGTTGGGGTGAACCTATGATTCTTTACTCAGATCTAGAGAAGTTGAATCTACCTTTTCCTCGAGCTTCCAAGGAGTTTCTTCTTGCATTTCAGAATCCTCAATAATCTCTTATGTGACCTTCTTGTCCTCTATTTTGGATTTAGAGACATCCAATGGAGAGTCCACGTCGAATGGCAACAATGGATCTCCTTTGGGAACCTCCTTGGGAGGGATCGCATCTATTGAGTCTTCTTTGGAAATAAGTTGATGATCAATGAGGGAGCCAACCCACCAAGTTGGTTTGTGATGCTTTCAAGATTTCTTAGGACCACTAGGGCAATGCGCTGCCAAGTGACCTGTACCAAAACAGGCTCGACATCGAAAGGCATTTTTTTCATAATCCAGCTTTTGGGTCCACAAATAGTTATCCCCTGTCAACTTTATTTTCGTTGGGAACCCTTTGCTAAAGTCCATTTCTACATATATCTGAGCATAGGTGCAAATATTATAGTTTTCTATTCCAGGGCTTCTATAATGAAACCTTCCCAAAGAATTATTGATGGCACAGAGAGAGGATAAGCCCCAAAAATGCAAGGGCGGATTTGGGAGCCTAACCCAAATTGGTGCCGAAGATAACGAATCCTTCAAAGGATCAAAAGAAGGAGACCAAGGCTTCATACATAATCTGGAACAACCCCAAAACCAGAGACTGGAACTAAAGATCAAATCTTTATCTTCTTGAAGATCAAACTTAGCAATGAAAAACCCTTGAGCACAAGGGTGAATGAAAACATCACATTTCAAAACTGGAAACCAAGATCTTGACATCCATTCATGAAGATTAACAAGACGAGTCCAGATACCATTAAAATGGAATATGAAAGTTATCGAGCTTATACTGGCTAACTTGGAAATAACATCCTTCCTCATAGGGATGGAAGGAGTCGGGGCTTCTTGCACCAAACAAGACGGAGGAACAACATTGACATTCATGGATACAACAGTACTGAAAGAAATTCCATGATTAGCAGCAGAACCAAACGCTGAGCCTTTGAGAAAGCACCCCGACGACGCACCAGAGGACCCGAAGTAAGCAGATTTGAGTTTAGGAATATCAGAATCTAAGCTTGGAGCAACACAGTTGGAGAAGGGGGTCATCATCACGGAGAGAAAACCGACAGTCGAGGAGGAAAGAACCTCGAGCATCCATGCAACTGGCCAAGGCTAAATCCTAGCCGCAACAGCCGCTGCATGCATAGGGAATCACATCGTTATAAAAATATATAATTATTATTATCATAGTGTTGTTGGGTATTTTGATTATTTCTTTACTTCCACATTTAAAATCTCTAGTATTACTAAAAGTACATGTCAATAGGAATAAATGTCTTTGAAAAACAAAATTAATTTATAAAAAAAATTAAACTAATAGAAAAATATAACAAATATACATATCGCAAACATTTTATATTAGTAAAAAATTATTAAATAAAATAATAATAATAGAAGAATACAAATTATCCATTTAAATGTTATTTACTTTGATTAACAAACATATTAATAACATTACGAGATATTGATTACTATAAATATCTCTAAATTAATGGAAAACATTAGAATAATTTAATATCATTAAAAATATAAAATAATAAATAATAATAAAATAATGGAAAACATTAATATCATTAAAAATATAAAATAATAAATAATAATAAAATATATATTAAATTGGAAAACATAGAATCATTAAAAATATTTATAATAATAATAATAATAAAACAATAAATTGTAAAATTGTGGATGAATATATTAAAAATACCTTTTATATTTTTGGATGAATGTCTATTTAAAAATTAGAATTAAACATACCTTTTATATTTTTGGATGGAAGTCAATTGAGAAATTAGAATTTCTAAATTGGTGGAGAAACGTAACCATTGTAACCATAAAATCATTTAATAGTAATAAAATAATATTAAATAAAAATATATAAAAAATAAAAATAAAAAATATGGATCAAACCAGGGTTCGGTTTTTTAATTTGTTGGTACTTAATTCATGAATAATGAGTCCATATTAAATTTTTAAAAGCTTGCAATCGTGACAAAAGACCAATTAAAATTAAATAAAGGCATCCATGGTTTCATTTGTTGCATAAGTCATCTAACCGGTGTTCCATTTGTTGCATCAGCCATCTTGACTTATTTTGGGAACTACATTTGTAAGGATATAGCCAAGACTATGGTCAGGTAGGTATGCAGCTATTAAAATTGAACCCTTCATATCTCTTTTAAGGGGTTCAAACTCATCTTAGAAGGGTAATTCAAAAAACATTTATTTTGACATTTATGAACAAAATGTTAAAAGAAGGGTGAGATTTTCAATAAACCATCATTGTCCTCATTTATAATGCTTGGTTGTTTAATGAGCATTGGTTTTCTTATCGCACAGTTTGTAGCTAGGTCAAATGGCTATAAGATAGAAGGCCAAACTGGCGTAACAGGAACCTATCCCACCCAATGTCACCACAATGGGGAGGTTCTTTCTCTTTAGGGAGGTTAGGCCCAGGGGAGACGTCCCCGATAACCTGGAGTTTTGAAGAGTCAAGAGTCAAAAGGACAAAGGTAAAGATCCCCCTTCACAGCTTACCACCAAAACAGACAGTCCCAGCTAAACAGCCAATAATGAAGTGAAGTCCCAAAGAAGACACATGCCCGGAACAAAGCAACAGCAAAACAATATATGCAAGCTATAATTCAATGGGTTACTACCCCTTCTCATCTTCATTTACTCCAGACGAAAAATGAGGATCGAGGTTGAATCGGATGGCGCATGGAGATCACGATGATCCTTTCGGCGACTAGACTCGACGCCTTTGGCCCCCTTTTGCACAGCTCCTTTCTTTCCCAAGTGACCACGGGTTGTGACCTTATGCCTAATTTCCAGAGTGCTTTCGGCGTTTCGGGGTTCGTGGATAGGAAGGAGCGGGTCTCCTTGTCTCCCGAAACACCGATCCCCAATACGCCAATTGGCCACCACCTGTCCCAATTGGATCGGATGACCCAGATTTGCCTTGAACTATGGGCGCTACCCTTCGTGCTAAATCCCGGGCAACTTGACAGCCCCGAAAACCCGATGACCATCGATTCGCTTTGCAGTTGAATCTCGGAGGCTGACAACCAACACTTCGCCCGCTCGCTTGACTCGCAACTAGAAAAGGGATTCTCCCGTGCTGCGCTCGGGCGCTTCCCATGCTACCTACAGACTTGGGTACTTTTGTGCCCAAGACAAAAATTGTCGCTAACATTAGGCTCCATGGGGGATAGAGTCATCCATGTGATGCTCTAAGAACTCATTCTGCAGCTTCAGTGCCTTGCTATTGGGCTATGGAGTCATTTACTAAGCCGAAAATATACAAACAGAAAATGAACAAAGAACTAAAGGACAATATTTACAAACAAAGGAGCCATCTAAGGCTCAAACAAAACATTTCTTCATAAAATGCCCATTTACTAGGTTGTTGAAAACCTCTTCACCCTCCAGATCTTGCAACTGGTACGTGTTGTTTGAGAAAACCTCAGAGATTTTGAAGGGGGTAATCCAGAGGGCGTCAAACTTGTTGTGTTTGCCCTTATCTTGTCTGGGTGCATCCCACTTAAGTACCAAATCCCCGATCTTGAACTCCTTCTTCCTGACCTTCCTGTCAAAATCCTGTTTGACCCTTTGCTAATAACTATGAGCTGTGTCCCTCACCTGTTCTCTGATCTGTTGTACTTCTACTATCTGATGAATCCTTCTGATCATATGATCCGGCTCTCCTTCATAATATTGAAGGAACTTTGCCACAGGTAAGGTGAGCTGAGTGGGAAAGACTGCCACTGCTCCGTAAACCAGCTGAAAAGGCGAGGTGCCCAAGGATTTCTTCATTGTCACTCGATCAGCCCATAAAGCAAATTTCAACTTTGAATCCCAGGCCCTTTTGTTGTCCTCCAATAGTTTTTTGATGATTCTTATCAGGCCCTTGTTGGAGGACTCTGCTAAACCATTGCCTTGGGAATAGTAGGGGGTGGAGTGGATTAGCGAGATATGGAACTTCTCACAGAACTTAATGAGAGGCTCAGATTTGAAAGAAGCAGCATTATCAGTGACGATCCTACTGGGACAACCAAATCTGGCTATGATATCCTCCAGGAAGCTGATAATTATTTTTTGGGATGTACTTCTGGTGGGGGCAGCTTCTATCCACTTGGTGAAATAATCTGTTGCAGTCAGGATCCATCTGTGTTGGCCACTTGAGGGAGGATGAATTTCCCCGATAAAGTCTAGCCCCCACTGTTGAAAAGGTGTTGAAGCTATCACAGGCTTCAGTGGTAGTGGCCCAAGCTGTTGTTTCCCTGAGAACTTTTGGCATTTGACACAGGCCCTGATTTCTCTGTTGACATCAACGAATAAAGTGGGCCAGCAATACCCAGGCCTGAGGATTTTGTGAGCTGTGGTCTTCCAGAAATGATGCCCCCCACAAAGGCCTCTATGGAAATCAAATATAACTTTATGGGCTTCTGGTGGGTTCAAACATCTCAGCAGCACTCCTAGAGGGTCTCTCCAGTATAAGAATTGCCCAATGAGGCAATATCTGACTGCCTTGAGCTTTAAATCTCTTGCTTTACTTTTACACATTCCATCCGGGGGCTTCAATTCCTGCAGAAAGTACAAAATGTCACGATACCAGGCACACTCTGCCAGCAATACGCCTTCCTGAGAGCATTGGCTGGGCAACTCAGCTTGCTGAGTTCCTGAGCAGGTATTGATGAAACTAACGCCCAAGGCTTCATAATTAGATTCAGCCAGTAGCTTAGCTAAACCTTGCCCCTTAACCAACTTGGTGGGCTTTATTTCCAAGTCAAATTCCAGGATTCTAGAGATCCATCTGCCTCTTCTCCCATCTATATCGGGCTGCACAAGGATGTCCTTCACGAAAGTCTAAGGAACGTATGCAGTTACCTTTGAGTGCAAGACATAGACTCTGAAAGCTTTGAGAGCTTTCACTAAGGCATAGGCTTACTTCTCCATGATTTCATACCTGATCTCTGCATCTCTTAATGCCCTGCTAAAGAAGGCAATGGGTTGCTCCTGTCCTCCCTCATTTTTCTGCAATAACACTGCTGCTACCGTATCGAAAGAAGCAAAAGAAAAAACTAGGAAGGGTTTGGAATAATCAGGACTAATCATCACAAGGGCCTCAGTTAGTACCCTCTTTATTTGGACAAAAGATTCCCTGGGTTCAGCAGTCCATTTTACTTTGTTTCCCTTTCTGAGCATGGCTGTGATGTGTTTTACCAGTTCAGCAAAATTTGAGACGAATCTCCTCAGGAAATTAATCTTTCCTAAAAAGGCCTGAACTTCCTTCTTGGATCTAGGGAGTGACAGGGTTTGAATTGCCTCTACCCTGCTAGGATCAATCCTCACTCCTTCTTCTGATACTATATGGCCTAATAGCTTACCCTCCTTCATAGAAAACAAAGATTTTCTGGGATTTAAGGATAGGCCAAACCTCCGACACTTCACAAAAACTTTTCTCAGATGACCGCAGTGCTCTTTGTCAGACCTGGAGAAGACTGTTATGTCATCCAGATAGATTACCACAAACTTATCTTTCTCCCCGAAGAAAGCTATGTCCATGGCTCGCTGAAATGTTGCCCCTGCATTCATTAATCCAAAAGGCATTTTGGCATACATGAATGTGCCCCAAGGAATGGTGAAGGTTGTTTTTTCTCTGTCCTCAGGTATGACTGATATTTGATTATAGCCAGAAAAACCATCAATAATGGATATCCTGGATGCACCAGTTACCCTCTGCAGTATTTGTTCCATATTGGGCAGGGGGTAATTGTCTTTCCTTGAGCTCCTGTCTAGGTTCTTGAAATCAACACAGAGTCTGATTTCTCCACTTTTCTTCCTTACTGGGACCAAATTGGCCACCCATTCGGAATATCTCAAGGGGACGATGATTTGGGCATCTAGCAATTTCTTCACTTCTTTCTCCGTGACAGGTAACAACATGGGATTTATCTGTCTCAGCTTCTGCCTGAATGGCTTAGCCTCTTCTTTCAGTGGGATCTTGTGCTCAATGACAGATGTGTCATAAGTCTTGAGGTCTTCATAGGCCCATGCAAACACGTCAGCGAATTCCTTTAATAACTCAGTATATTCCGTCCTCTGTTCACTGGTCAGGCTGCTTGATAATTTGATAAACTTAGGCTCCTCCTGGGTGCCAATGTTGCATTCGGCTGTATCAACATATTTATTTGAAACACCACCCTTTACTGCCACATCATTCTTGTCGAACAACCTTTCTAAAGGGACTAGTCCCCTTGGAATGTGATTGCTAGGCAGCTGAATAATCTGGTGATTAACGATTTTATTCAAGAATACCTTAAAGGGAGGATTACCTTCGAAATTAGGATCCTGATCAATGTGCAATGCTGAAAACTCATCGACGGACTGAAGAAAATTTTTGATTTCAAGATCGTCCTCGAATACCTCCCAATGCTTTACATTGTCTGGGATGGATGGTCTGTATCTTATTTCGACCTCACCATGGATCTTTAGCGGCAGAGGGACACTGAACAGACTAGCCAAGACCACTAAGGAGTCGGCCGAGGTATTTTCTTCCCTTGGGACAAATGTAATGTTGAAAGCTGAGAATAAATTATCAATCATGTCCCATACCTCGTTTTTGTAACTCCTGAGCCGAGGATGCTTGACCCGATAAACATTCTTGACCTGTTGGATTATCAATTCTGCATCTCCGAAAACTGACACCTCCTCAATTCCCATTTCTTTCGCAGCCCTCATACCCAGAACAAGAGCTTCATATTCTGCCACATTGTTGGTAGTTTCAAATTCCAGCTTGTATGACAGGGATATGGTCTCTTGACAGGGCGATATGAAAATCACCCCAGCGCCTGCGCCTATACTGGAGGAAGCTCCATCAAAGAACATCTTCCAAACAGAGGTGGTTGGAGGAGGTATCTACTGATTGAGAATGAGCTGCTTTCTTATCTGTAAAGGAACCTCAGGAGTTCCAGTGATCTGTAACAAACTAGACCCTAAATCGGTGTCAAGTGAAAAGATGGGGTGATTAGTGGGGTTTGCTTCATCACTGACAATATAGGCTAGTTGGGCTTCTCTGTACAACCTCCTGTGTTCCCCTCCAAAAACTGGAATGGTGGCATATGTGAGATCCATCTGTAACGTTCCTCCAAGTCTTTTAATCCAAGACCTTGACAACAACATGCCAAACTTGGGGGGAACGTCAGCTACCACAATATCCATTACTACACTCTTCATGGGCAACTGAAACAAAGAAACCACCAAGTCTTTGATGACTCCTAGACACTGCACTCTCCTTGAATCAAAAGAGTACAAATCATGATAGGCCTTTGTCACTTCCAGTCCCAGCTCTTCCATGACAATTTTGGGCATAAGGTTGTGGGAAGCTCCTGAATCCATGAGGCAATTATGCAACACTTTATCATGTATGTTCAGGGAGGTGTAGAAGAGAGGGGATGGATCATCTCTGTCTTCTACCATGGGACCTAGGATGACTACTGGTTTCTCATCTTGAAGGTTCACTGAGTCGGAGGGAGGCTGGGGGGACTCAGATTGTAGCAGCTTGGAGAGGGACCTTTTGAAGTCTTCATTTTTAACTAGCTCAGAGAGGGGGACAGGAATTTTGATCTTTTGAATTTCATGCTCAAAATTAAAGGAGGAAATCGGCTTAGGAGCTTCCCTTACCTCAGAGACAGGTTCCTTGACTGTCGGCGAAGCATTCTGAGCTTTCTTTTCTTTAGTAGTGGCTGTTGCGGATTTAGTAGGCCTATCTGCTATGAGGGGTTGGTCTTGGCTGTCAAAGTCTCCTTCTTTCTTTCTTGACCTGAGATTGTATCTGTTAGAGGTGTGACCGGCCCTTTCTCCCTTACCTAACTCATGGATTTGGATGTTCATCAG
>ML780636.1:492769-506315 GCA_009831015.1 Picea engelmannii | reverse complement strand
TATGAGGGGTTGGTCTTGGCTGTCAAAGTCTCCTTCTTTCTTTCTTGACCTGAGATTGTATCTGTTAGAGGTGTGACCGGCCCTTTCTCCCTTACCTAACTCATGGATTTGGATGTTCATCAGGGATTTTTCATATGCAGACTAAGTTAAATGGGGAAAAGGAGGAGCTTCTTCAACACAATGAATTTTGGGGTCGAACTCGTCTATCTCCTCCCCTCCCTCATGAGTAACCAGGTTATTTTGGATAGGGGTTTGAATCCTTTGATCTTCTCTATCTTTTTCCCTTTGTTCCCTTGGGAAGGCCCATGGTCCATTGTTATCAGGTCTCCTGAAACCTCTACCATCAGCATTCTGGGGATTTCTGTACATGGGCTTCCCTTCCAACTCCCACCTTTCCATTCTAATAGAAATCAACTTTAGTATTCTAGCTGTCTCATCTGTCTGAAGAGGCAGGGGAGAGGAGTTGGATGATGATCTTCTCTATCTTTTTCCCTTTGTTCCCTTGGGAAGGCCCATGGTCCATTGTTATCAGGTCTCCTGAAACCTCTACCATCAGCATTCTGGGGATTTCTGTACATGGGCTTCCCTTCCAACTCCCACCTTTCCATTCTAGCAGAAAGCAACTTTAGTATTCTACCTGTCTCATCTGTCTGAAGAGGCAGGGGAGAGGAGTTGGATGATGAAGCTTCAGGCCTTTGCCTGGATATGTTTCTACTAGCAGTGTTCCTGAGTCGGTCAACAACCAATATATTAGATTCTACCTCCACGGCTGCATCTTGCATATGGGCCAGAGTAGTGGCTCTTCTTTCCCTCAATAGGAGGCAGAAATCGGGATCAAAGGCGTTAGAATAAGTGATCTTTGCAGAAGCTTCGGAGGGTTTTATCTCAGCAGGGATTTTGTTGTACATTTTATTAAATCTCTTGGAGAAGTCGGAGATAGACTCTCCTTCCTTTCTCTTCAAAGACCCAAACTCTGTCATGTAATACATGAAGTATTTTTATCTCCCCATTGTCTAAAAAAGGCATTATCTAAAGCTTCGATCCCATCAATAGATCCAGGAGGCAGGGCCTTGAACCACTTTCTAGCCTCGCCTTGAAGGCTATTGACAAAAATCCTCATCCGTACGTCTGCGTGCATGATGACATTATCATCAGTGAAACAGTAAAAGGCTTCTAGGTGTTCTTCTGCAGTTATGTCCCCCTCGCCTGTAAACTTGGGCAGCTGTTTGAGGTAACCATCTGTTGGGAGGGCATTGAGAGGCTGAGGTAACACAAGGGGAGCATACCTAGCGGCTATGATGGCCTCCATTCTGGTCATTGGGGGATTTGCTCCTGCCATAGGGATATTATGTGGAGGAGAACTGGGAGGAGAAGGAGCTCGACCAGGGGATACTGGGGATGAGCTTCTAAGGGGAGTGGGAAACAATAGGGGATTTAGGGAGAAGGCTAGCGGGCTTAAGCCGACGGTGTGTCTGTTTGTGCAGAAGCGACAACAGTAACAAGAGGAGGAGCGGTAAAGCTAGGAGTGGGAAAATCTTCTGTGATCCTGGGCCTACGCCAAGGTGCAGCTTCAGGGGAGAGGGGAGTGACAAGGATTTCTCCCTCCAATCCCAGACCAGGGGGGGAAACCTCAACAGGAACACTCCCGAAATTCAGGAAACGGGAAACTTCAGAAAGCGGTCTGCTAGGAAACTGACGGGGGGGAAATGGAGTTCTTACAGAAGGAGATCGCGGATTACCTGGTTCGACGGCGGTAGCTTCTCCTTTAGAGGCCTTTCCTTTTCCGAGGACCACCTCCCAATCAGTTTCAGGTGTAGCTAGAGGCAGCTGCGGATGGGACCGCGTGTGTCTGCCTCTGAAAGCCACAATTGACACGGCAGGTTTGCCACAGTGGAGTTGTCATAATGGAGTCGCCAGGTGCACAGTAACAATCTTCAAAGGGCTCTGATACCTGATCCACCTTCAGAATCAGAGGCTCAATGTCGTTCAATCCCAGGGAAAATTTTCAACTTCGTCCCCTGCAACGGTGCCAGAAATGTTGGTGACGGAAGTCACTCCTGGATTGCAGCAGGAGCATAGCCTGACGCCCATCAGTTTTATGTCACGGTAGTTTTTAATGGGTGATCAAATGGGTAGAGACTCGGGAAGGTATCACTCTAACTCAGGGGCTAGGTCCGGCATGTAAGGAACAAAGGAGGTCTTGATCTAACTTCAGTCAGTAGGCTGATTTGAAAGTGAGCAGGTTGAAGACTTGGTGAGAGGAGTGGACAAGCTGCCTCAGGCAACAGGCCTTTCAGTAATTTGTACAAGAAAAACTCTGAATGCGAGATCCTCTGGTTCAGGGCTTCAAGAAACTGAAAGGGGGACTTGACTGGATTCTCCAATTCCAAGTCATTCTCGACTGGATTCTCCAATTCCGAGTCGTTCTAACACAGTGTAAACAAAGATGTGAAAGAAATTGACATTCATAAGACAAGAAGTCTCAAGAGTCCATCCATAACCAGAATAACAGTGCTTCATTAAAGTTTTACAACCGGGAGCCTTGCTCAACCATCGATAGATTACAAAATATAAAGATTGATTTTATATACTCAGAGGAAAATGCCTAACATCGGCGTGCTCATTCATCCAAGGCTTGGTGTCCCTTCAGCCAAATTCGGACGAGTATTCTTTGTCTGACGCCACCTTAACTGCGCATGGCTCCTGTAGGGGGAGTAGCTAAGCCATTAAGTGTCGAGCTAGCGTGTGCAGACCTCCTCCGGCTGGTCGAGGACTCGGCATGGCTTCTTTGGAAAAATGGGTACACAGGATCCTCTCGAGCAGTCCGCTTGCCAGATTATCCATACCTTACACTTAATGCCCGAGGAGAGGTTCCAACCACCCCTTCTCATCTTCATTTACTCCAGACGAAAAACCAGGATCGAGGTTGAATCGGATGGCGCATGGAGATCACGATGATCCTTTCGGTGACTAGACTCGACGCCTTTGGCCCCCTTTTGCACATCTCCTTTCTTTCCCAAGTGACCATGGGTTGTGACCTTACGCCTAATTTCCAGAGTGCTTTCGGCGTTTCGGGGTTCGTGGATAGGAAGGAGCGGGTCTCCTTGTCTCCCGAAACACCGATCCCCGATACGCCGTTTGTCCGCCACCTGTCCCAATTGGATCGGACGACCCAGATTTGCCTTGAACTATGGGCACTACCCTTCGTGCTAAATCCCGAGCAACTTGACAGCCCCGAAAACCCGATGACCATCGATTCGCTTTGCAGTTGAATCTCAGAGGCTGACAACCAACACTTCGCCAGCTCGCTTGACTCGCAACTGGAAAAGGGATTCTCCCATGTTGCGCTCGGGCGTTTCCCATGCTACCTGCAGACCTGGGTACTTTTGTGCCCAAGACAAAAATTGTCGCTAACACATTCAATCAAGAAGTTTTGCAGAAAAATACTTACAAATCATCAAGAAAATAACCATGCAAACCCTAGTTGTAAACCTTCCTTCAAGAAAAACACCATAGAATGCCAAAAATCTCCTCCTTAAACAAGTGTGCCTTCCTTAGTTCAGCCAATAACCCCAATAGGGCGCAAAAATCAGACCTCACTAAATGAGTGAGTGATGTGTTATGTCAAAATGAGAGTGAAAACCCTCAATATATAGTGTATCAATGACCTTAATTTATTTTAGGTCATAAAAATGGCCGATAAGACCAGAATATTGTTTTTACATTAAATTTTCAAATCAAAACTTTAACTGAGATGTAATAAAGGTAAAATCCCCTTCAAGGGAGGCTCTAGCCCCTTTTAGGGCAAATGAGACATCCAAGAGCAAAACGTTAGCCCCCCAGGGGCCTCTCCAACATCCCACACGTGCCACTGTTGCCCAGTCTGCCTCCAAAAATGACCATGAAGCTGGATGACGTCATGGTGAGGATGGGGACGTTCTGAGCCTTCCAAGGCCAACGTTCCACTGAAAAGGGGTCATTCCCCCTAGGCCGGGCTCTGCCAAAGTGCCTCTGGTGAAACATCCTCTTCTTTTCCGATGAAAAACCTCGGTCAAACACTGTCAAGTCACTGCCCCTCTGATGGGGTCTCAACAACCATCTGATGGGCTCTTCAGCCCCATGGAGGTATGAACTAATCATCTCCCTATGTGTACCGGTCCAAATGGTACATGTCCGTCGGGCATGGTCCTGCACATCAAAAACTACGCCCTCCATGGGCTCATTAGTCACAGGGATAATAGCAATGTCAATCACATTTCATCATTAATATTATCAAACATATGCATAAAAACCCTGATATATCAGTCAATAGCTCAAAGATATTACAAAAACCTACAATACAAGATTGAAGAAAAGGACAAGACGTCCTATTGGCCTAGTATCCACAAGAAAAGGGAAGTCCTCAAGAAAGTTTCATCCAAGCCATGTAAATGAGGTGATGTGGCTAGGGGATGTCCAGACATGTGGGTAGAGTGAGAGTTAGGGATGCATAATGTTATCTGTGGGTGCCTTTGTAGAAGGCGAGTTGTACCTATCATGGATGCAATTTTTTCCAAGCCCTTTCTTGCCTTTATTCTTTTATTTATTTGCTTTTTCTTCTGCTTTTTATTTTATTCAAGGGCTAACCGAAGGACACTGCCTTGGCATGGTGACCAGAGTTGACAGTGTTACCCACAAGTACTTTCACAGAGATGAGAAGGTTGGCTCATGATGAGACCCCCTTTCCCTTGGCCATGCAACCAAAGGTCACTTCCCTGGCGTGGTAACTAGATGGTGGCAATGTCATACTGTTACGTACCCATGAACCTAATAGGTTGGCTTGTGATGAGACCCCCTATCCTCTTGGCTAGGTCTTGTTTGTTATTTTTCGGGTCCCTCTTATTTCTTGCTGAGAGGCTTTTTATTGCCTTCTCGGGGATCCCTGGGCGAAGCATCTCGAGGTTTTATTTTAGGCTTTTATCTTTTTACCAGTTGCTTTTACCTTCTGGGCCTTTAGCCCCTTCTTCCCACGAGATAAGGTGCAACCCTACAAACAGGTCAATCCAATGCCCGGACAAGGAGAATGGGATAAATGAGGGGGAGATAAGATGAAAGAGTGGTGGTATGATGGGAGCAGATGATGGCTCTTCAGAAATCCCCCCAGTGGCAAACCAAAACCTATGGGTACAGGCTTGCTAGGGCACCCTGTTAATCTCCCCAAGCATGGTCAAGTGGGTTAATGTAATATCCAAGCAGTTGTCAGAGATAAAAGGAATCAGATGCACATATCTAAAGTTTATAATGATCAAAAGTGACACATACCATGATACATGGACCAATTACCTCATGGAGCAAGAGCCTTCTCCGATACAAGACCAAGCCGATGGTGATGGATGTTGTTGTTGCTGACAAGACGAATCTGATGAAAGAAGAAAAGGATGGGCCCTCTAGGGCTATGCTCAGTTCAACCCTGCTCTCGGTACTCCATGTCTAGGACCTGTGAGCCTCGAGACATGATCTCCTAGTTATCCCTAGAAATTGGGGATACCAGGTTCATCACACAACACTTACCTTTGACATCTAAAAACTAAAATTATCTCTATTTTAGTTGGTTCTTATCTATCAACAACATTATATACATTACATATCTCATACCTAGATAAATATCCTACCACCATATTGGTGTATGCTCTATTTTATATGTCACTTAATGAAAACTTCTGAAAGACTCTTAGACACTTTGTCTTTGTGAATCCCCACTTGAATTCATGTGTTATGAACATTTTTTTTATTTTGGTCAATAAGGGAGTTCACAATGCATTTAGTTTATGTACTTCGTATTTTTTAATCCCACACCCACCATAATGGCATTTGCTTTGTTATCTTTCCTTTGACACTCACCATAATGTCATTTTATTTTTCATCTTTGCCTTCACTCTTATCTCTATGAAAAACTAAAACAATTAGTCATAGTTTATGGACTTAAATTTTAATGACATTTCGATCTTATTAGTAAGATTAATTACGAATGAATTGTTGAATGACAATTTTGAAGAGCAAACAATAGACAATGAGTAAACTCGGAGAAAATAGGTCATCTCTCTTTTTTCTTGTTCACATATTACATCTCACTACTAGTATCAAACATGTTGATTCATAGTTATTTTATTGCATTCATATCGCTACGTGTTTGCCTCTTAAAATTCATGACGTGGTTATAAATTTGATATCTAATATGATTATTATTTCAACACATTGGCAGGCCTCTCAACCATTTAGTATGTAACTCCTAGCATCCCCACTAATACAATAGATAATGGGAACAAAACACATAACTAAGAATTGAATGTAAATCTCTCAACAATCCACCACTTTTGTACAAGTTTTGTCAAGATCATAGTAAAGATAATGCATAGTTTTTATTTTTTTCACATAAAACTATTTAATGATTATGTTTGAGATTATAAACTCTATCAAGCTTGGTTAATATATTTCACGAAATGGATGGCTCTACAGCTAGGGTTTCCACAGACCCTCGAGGCTTAATCTCCTCGCTCATGCAGGTTATCTCATGCACCTAACCTCCTTGACTCTCCCTCTCTCCTTTCCCCCCTTGGTCTTGTCGATGACCTAATAGAGTCCAAACGGAGGAGGACATTTTGAACTTCTCTAAAAACTCACTAGCTAGAATTCAGATCTAATCATCGTTGGAAGTCATACCTCCTCTCTCTTATCTACTCGTGGATTCCTCTCTTCTGGTATCGATCCCCAATGAACTCCTTCCCACTCTACCTTCACATGCTCCAACCCCCCCTCCCTCATCTATGACCCAGCCAAGTGTCCCTGACCTCCCATCCCCATCTACAGTCCCCTCTCCCATCAAAGTTACCCCCAACCAAGTTCCCTCCCCCCCCCTCCCCCCATACTCCCCCCTTGCCTTGTCCTCTTTCTCCCACACCCTTACATTATGGTTCCATTTCCCCCGCGACCCTTTCTCCTTGTTGTGGTCTACCTTTCTTGTTGCCAAAGGAACCTCTCAAATCCAGGAAAACCATGGCTTCATCAGGCATTGTCTTGACACCAGACTCATGAGTGGTTGTGCCGAAGTCCCCTCTCCATCCCTTTTTGCGGAAAATCCCCTGTCTAGTTCAATGAGGGATATACAAACAAACTGAAAATGTGTCAAGCGTAAAACATAAGAGGTAAATCTGGTGTTAGGTGATGGAGTTCAATTGAATGAGATAACTCAAATGGAGAGTGCTTCCTTGGTTGGTAGTTTTTCCAGCCACAGGTTAATAGGAGAATCCATGAGAAACTGGAACTAGGCTCATTTCCTCCAATTTCTGGGGTATGAGCCAAAATGTTTAACTTTAGAAAAAGGTTGGCTCGTATGGATAACTCGAGCATTGGCGGATGCAAACAAACTCCTGCTATCCCGATGGAGCTAGGGTTCACAAGCTATATTCCTCAAAAAATGGACGGTTGACTTTGACGCTCGCACTAAGAGTCTGGTTATCACTCTAATATGGGTCTGCCTCCTAGGACTACCTCTCATCCTCTGGTCTGAGGAAGTTTTCAAAGAAATCGGGAACTCCCTAGGTTCTTTTTATGAAGCCGACTCTTCTTACAAATCAACGAGCTACATGGGGATGGCACACATTTTAGTTGGGCTTAATGTTTTAGGGGGTCTAGGGTACTCCATCACTATTCAGCTGAGGAAACACGGCTACCACCAGAGCCTAGATTATGAGGGCATCCCATTCTACTGTGGAAAATGTCACTCATATGGCCATCTCTACAAATATTGCAGAATATATCAACGACAAAAAATGTGGGTGAAAATATCATAAATTTCTTCTCATATCAACCCATCGAAAGCTACACTTTATCCTTTGGCTCAAATTACTCCCTCTTCTTAGGCTATGCAAGTGGAACAGAGTGGAAAATATGGCTCTAGTCGTGACATGCATATCTCCTCGTCGTTGGGAGTGGAAGCATGCATCTCCTCAGGTAAGTGTAATTCTATTTCGGTTTATTCCTCTTCTCCATATGCAAATTCATTTTTGGTTGCATCCCTCCCTCTCCCCCTCCCCACTAGACTCATGTGCCAAGACATGTATTTCCTCGTTGGCCTCTCCAGCCTCTCTGGACCCCCTACACCCACCCTTATCTCCATTCCCCCTTGCCCTATTTCCCCCTCCCCTCTATAAATCCCTCCCCCCTCCCCATTCCCCCTCTCAACTTTCGTCCCCCCCTAAGCCACCCTCTCTCCCGGGACCATCTTGATAAAATTTGTGCTCCAAGTCCAAAGTAATCCCCTCCTCGCTACTGGGAATCGAGGGAGGACTTGGATAGCACCTCGACCTGGATAAAAAAAAATACCTCGCAAAAAGGTACGAAATATTTTCTCTCTCTCGCATAAAAATAAGCTAACTCGGAGGTTCACGCTTGAAAATAGCAATCTCTTCTAGTGGCCCTTAGAGAAATTCCCACTGTGGTCCCTTCAAAATGATTTTTCTCTCTCTAATCTATAAGGTTTTGTCCAATCCCTCAAGAAAAATTGCCATCAAAAGGTTGTTGGACCTGCACCAGCCCTCTGTAATTCCTCTCTGAGAAATCTTGTTAGAAGGTGAAAAATCCAACAATACTCTATCCCCCATTCTCTCGGGTTAGGAATTCTTAGTTGTAGTTTCTGTGGGACACTCTGGTGGCCTTATCACTGGTTGGCATAAAGGTTCCCTCAAACTTGTCAACTCCTTCGCTCAGAGATCATTTCTCGAGGTTGTACTCCTCTCTTATGATAATGACTTGGAATTGCATATTGTAAATTGTTATGGACCATACTCAGGAACAATTTTGGGAAAAGAACCTCCACCGCCCATTTCTAAAGATGGGACACACTATAATTAGAGGATATTTAAAATTTACTCTTGGAGAGTGTGAGATATGGAGGCCAATGATGCATATGGATGGTATTGCAAACTTCCTTATCCATACCTTGGAAGAAAAAGGTTTTCTGGATCTCTCCCCCCCAAAACTATTGCTAACTTGGCGAAACATCAAAGTCAGGGAAGCTCGCATTGCAAAACGACTAGATCATTTTCTGATATTGAAAACCCTTCTTGAGCCTCCCCTTAGGATGCGCCAATGGGTCACCTCTGGGGGAGATTTGGATCACAACCCCATTCTTTTTTAACTCACCTCCTCCTCCCCTAACCTCCCACCCCTTTCAAATTGAATTCCTCTTGGTTCGAAGATCCCTCTTTTCTGGCTCTCCTTAAGGAATACTACCCCCCCTACAACCCTACCCTGCTAGAATCATCATCTCTCCAATTCTTGGAAAAGATTAAAAGAGTAAAAAAGCCTTATTGTTGATCGACCTTGTGCCTTGAAGATTCTAGGGTTTACCCTAGGTTCCATCCTCAAAATGAGGGGAAGTACGCAAGGGTTTTCCCCAGGTGATGTAACCTATAAAAATAAAAATAGAAAATCGACAATATGGAGACATAAAAAATGTTGTGGTTAGAAAATGGTGACAACCAAACAAAGAACCCAACATGTAGATTTAATTGGAGGAATTTTGTCCAAAGACTATGAAGCAATATACTAAATAACTCTTTATTTCCAAACAGATTTGTTGTTAGTTGACATCACCCACAGTGGGTTGGTAGCCATCCATGCACGAAGAGCTAGGTGTTTATGTGCAGGTTACATTAAGAATGGAAGCCTTGGAGTCAATTCTGAGAATAAAGATATCTACATATGTATGAGACAAAGAATAAAATTCATTTATGCAAAGGAACCATGTTGGTGATACATGTGAGCTATAAGTCTTGCATTTAAAGATCACCTATAAATATCAACAACGAAGATTATTTTAATTAATATATTTGTTAATGTTTCAATTGAAATTTTCTTAAATTTCGGGGAAATGAGAAAGAAGATCTGATCTAGGGTTTTAGCATCGAATCCTAAGCGCGTCGCCATGTCTCTCATAATTGCGGCCATGAAGGCTGAGGGAGGGGGGCCTTCGGCCCCCTCCTACAATTCCATCGTTGCCAAGGAGCATGGCTCCACACATTTCAAATGACCGACTTTTGAGCTTCCGATTGGTATGAAACAAATCATTTGGGAAGAAGAGATGTTGAAGGAGAAACTGATGGAAATAGACCTAGAATCCAATCACCCGAAAAACTACATGCACTTGGGAACTAGGCAAATGTATCTCGTAATTCCCAATCACCCCGAAATACATCATCAGTTCTCCAAGAATAGAAGATCAGAAACAATACACGAGGGACTTCACTCTGATAGGGAAATTTTTGGGGTTATGGCCTTCGGAAAAGGACCTGGTTAAATGGATTCAACACTGGTGGAATCCCAAGGGCCACTATGACCTCCAACCTGGATCAAAAGGCTTATTCACTATCATCTTGCACAACCTAGAGGACAGAAACAAAATCTTTGAAGGAGGGCCATACTTCTACAACTCGGCAGGTCTTTTCCTTCGTTTTTAGACAGAAATATTCAGCCCCGAAAAGGAAGACTTCACACACACCCCAGTCTGGTTGAGACTCTATTCGCTCCCACAAGAATTTTGGCTGGAAGAGATTCTTGCAAAAATCGGCAACACCATTGGCATCTATGTCAAAGCCTCGGAGGCAACAAGACAATGAAGGTACATTGCTTATGCATGCATCTGTGTCTATTTGAATATCTCCAAACCTCTCCCTAGAGCCATCACCCTAGATTATCAAGATGACGAATGGTCCCAAACCCTCGACTATGAGCATATCCCTTTTCGCTGTCGGAAATGCCATGAGCATGGTCACCTATTCTGTGAATGCCCTCTGAATAATCCAACCAAGACCAATCTGGAAGACCCTGACAAATCCAAGGATGAATTTACCTAAGTCACAGGTTGATGCAGGCATCAGGCCAAAAAAATGCCCCGCTAGGCCTCCCCAGGACCCTCAACCAAGAACTCTTTTGAAGCCCTTCAAATCCCGTCAGACATCCCCTCTTCTTTGACTGACACACTGAAAACTCCTTCAACCTCTACGACTAGCCAAGACTCCACTAATCATGTCCCCTCAGCCCCTGTTTCTACCTAAATCCCACCCTCAGAGGCTTCCCTCCCCGGAAACCTTGGATCAGAAATTGGGGACCCAGATATAGATTTGGAAGATTAGGAGCTAGTAGGTATTGATATGGTGCACATGAGAAAGCTTACTGCAAACAACAACTGTATACCATACCACCAGATCAACTGTGCAAGGTCCACAAAGTCTTTCTCATCTCATCAGCAGGAGGATCAACCCGCGCCAACACGAATCTTGGAATACAAAAAGGTACCCCGAAGGATCAACACAAACCCCCAAAAGATGAGAAAAAATGAGGCAGAAAACCAAAACATCAACTCATTCAAGATATCGGCAACTTCATTGTAAACTCGGGTCAGATTCATCTGATCTCAGATAGCTTTCCACCCCTCCAACCCTCACCGTCCTCATGAAGATACTATCCTGGAATATAAGGGGCCTCAACGCAAAAAGCAAAGAAGGTTTGCTTAGAGAAAGAATTATGAAGGAATAACCAGATATACTTATGCTACAGGAAACAAAATGCGCGGGTAAGGAACCTTCGTTCATTCTTCAAAAATGTTGGAAGCAGGCCAATCAGGTTGAATTCAACGCTAAGGGGGAAGCGGGCGGCTTGGCAATGCTTTGGAATCCAGCCACAGTTTTGTTGGACAGTTTTTTCACCTCCAACTGGACCATTATAGCCTCCTTTCATCTTATTGGTTCGAACAAACTCAGATACATCACGAATGTCTATGGACCCACAAGATTGGGAGAAAAGGAAGCTTTCCTCCAACATGTAGAGTGGATTGCCAATCATATCGGCTCCCAAAGATGGATCCTAGGGGTTGACTTCAATATGATAACAGGTCTGGAGGAAAAAAAGAGGGGAACAGGCACGCTAGGAAATGACAGCGAGCACTTCAACCGAATAAATGGCCTTTTGAATCTCATTGATGTAGAAATAGAAAACAGGCCCTTCACTTGGTCCAATAGACGCTCGAGGCCCAACATGTCTCCAATAGATTAGACCGCTTTCTAATTTCAGAAGCCATCATGTTGGATGGTTTGAATTGGAATGCCACGGTCATCGACACCCCGGGCTCGGATCACTGGCCGAGTCTCCTATCAATAAACATCAATGGCACCCCAGGCATAAATCCCTTCCTCTTTGAAAGATTTTGGTTGACTCACTCAGAATTCCAAGCTAACATCAAGCTCTGGTGGGAAGAAGCGACCATCCCAACAGGGACCCCAATGTACAGATTTCAACAAAGGCTAAAAAACCTCAAACAACATCTGAAATCTTCGAATAAATCCACCTTCGGCAACATCTTTCATGCTCATGAAATTCTCAATCAGCAAATGCAAAGCCTCCAACAACAGATCGGATCTCAAGGCCTCACTGATCCCCTAAAGGAGCAGGAGGCTTTACTAAGCAACCAGTTGGTAGAAAGACGGGTGTAGGAGGAAATACTCTGGAGACAAAAATATCGCATCGAATGGCTGAAAGAGGGGGAAAAAAACACCAGATTTTTTCACGGGTCTATGGTCCAATGACGCCAAACAAATCGCATTACTCACATGGTCTCAAAACAAGGAACGAAATTTCAACAACACGCAGATATAGAAAAGGAAATGATATCCTACTACAAAAACCTTCTTACGTAACCCCTCGTAGATCGCTCGCATGCAATTGACTCCATCCTCGAGAATATCCCTAAGGAGGTCACTAAATAACAGAACGAGGTTCTTATGAGATCTATCACACAGGAGGAAGTCGATCAATCTCTAAAGGACACCCCATTGGGCAAAGCCCCTGGGCCGGATGGGTTCACGTTTGATTTCTTCCACGGCTGTTGGAGCATCATCCGCGAAGATGTTTCGGAAATCATTGAAGACTCTAGAATATATGGGGAGATCCTCCAAGCCCTTAATGCAACCCTTCTTACTCTCATACCCAAAGAGAACAACTCTACTTCCCCTTCACACTTTCGTCCCATTGCACTCTGCAATGTCATTTACAAACTCTTGACAAAGATCATCACAACACACCTAAAGCCAATTCTACCTTTCATAATATCTCTGGAACAATTGAGCTATGTGGAGGGAAGACAAATTTTGGACAGTGTCATCTTGGCTCACGAAGTCATCCACTCGCTTCATTCGACCAAATCTCAAGGTATGCTTCTAAAATTGGATCTCTCTAAAGCCTTTGATAAATTAGGCCAGAAGTACTTAAACTCAACTCTCCTCGCCTTTGGTTTTGAACCCTCGTGGGTCTCTTGGATTGTCAACCTCACCTTGTCATCCATGTTCTCCATTTTGATCAATGGCGTTCCATCCAAACCTTTCTCCCCATCCACAGGAATAAGGCAAGGGGACCCGCTCTCGCCCTTCCTTTTCATAATTATGGCGGAAGGGTTGAGTCGAGCCATCAAAGAAGCCATTACCGATCACTCCCTCTCGGGCCGCATCCCCCATGG